>VWYH01004336.1:0-294078 GCA_013399365.1 Pampusana beccarii | reverse complement strand
TCTCTCTCTCTGAGTTGCTCTTTGTACAGGTCTTATAGGGGTATAAAGATGTTCTTCAGCAAAGGGATCTGAAACTTTATATAGTATTCAAGCAGAAGGATGTGGTGCTTGTTCACCAGATGTTTTTAATGCGAAGCCTTTGCAATGTTTTCTCTGTGGTGGAGAAGTTAGACTTTTCCCACCTGTAACAGCTTAGCTGCTGGTCATTGAGGGGTTAGTTCTCGTGGGATCCTACGTAGCAAACAGCTCTATTTATTACTTGTCCTTTTTTTTAGGATTGGGCGTGTGTGTGTAATATGTTATCTCAGAAGCAAAACTGTAGTATGAAGATCAATCTTGGCAATGCAGCTGAGATTGGCAATAACACCAAAACTCTCCAATCTAAGGTCTTCCTTGATTGACAATGCTGTATTCAAACCGCTGCTTTTGTAGCAGGACACTGTTGAATTTGTATAGATCTTTTCATGCAGCTTTATTTATAATAAAGGAAGTCTTGTACAAAATCTAAAGAAGTGATAAGTCTGTTTGGTTTCTAGTTTCCCCAAAAATGTTCTTAAGAGAGCAGAAGGATGGACGGAGGATATGCCCAATGCGATCCTAGCACAGTGAGCCAAATAGCAAGAAATTCTGTGATAATGACCGACTGTAGGAATTGTTTCAGAATAAGGTGCAAAGTGAACATGTGATGGAATAGCTATTCCAGAATAATGCCGGGGATGTCAGACTTTCCAAGAAGATGAATCTATACAAATTCAAAATCATTACTATTATCTGTTCAAAAACGGGCCTTTTGTGGAAAGCCCCAAATATTGCTGGTAGGTGTTGCCCTTACTAGCTGAACCAGAAATCTCCCAAATTTCCAGTTCAGCTAGAGGAATCCTTTTAACCTGCTTGTTTTACAGGTACCCACGACCCAGTTCCAGCAACCACCCACCACCACTTAGCCTCCTGCTTAGCCCCTTTCCCTTGTTTAAGGGAATGGCACCTCCTTGTTAATATTCTATATGAGCTCTGGCAGGAAATCCAAACCTAGTTATGATTTCCTATAATAAAAACCGCCACTGTTTCCTTGGCGACATGTCTTCCAGCCCCACAGAATGCTCTGCACACCTTTAACTGATAACTCTGCCTTCCAGTGACCACTGGGGCTGTGTCGGCATTGGACGGGTCTGAGAAGCAGCTGCCTTAAGAGTTGCAGCACATCTACCTAGCCAGGAGTCACAGTTTCCCGGAATGAACCACATACTTTGGTAAATGGAGCTTGTGAGTGCTGCGGCCTGGGATCAGCAGCAGTCCTGGCTGTTTTAGTGCAACTTTATTACATAAAAACATAGAACAAAAATAAACCCACCATGATTTAAAGCTCAGTCTATTAAGCACAGCAACATTTTCTCCATCGAGCTGTTGATTTTCTGGAGCATTTTTTACTGCTTCTGTGTTGCCATGTAGCAGAAGGGCTAACATCAATATTAAATCCTTTTTCAGGAGGGCAATTACCAGATTTTTGCTCCATGCCATGGTCATTATTACACTATTATCTGCTATAGAGTAGGCAGATGCAGAGACAGAGGAAGGCCAACCCCAGACACTAGAGGTTGGGTTTGCCCTCCTCTTTTAGTAGTAAACCAGTTTTCCTCTGGGCTTTGATCTGGATTCTTTCTTCAGAGATTCAAATTGTTTTGTTTTCCTTATTTCCAGGCCCTGATTCCAACGTGCTAGCTTTCATCAGAAGTCTAGCAGCCTAGAGTTTTATCAATTACAGCTCCGCTGCAGTCCAGAAATGCCCTTACCACAACTGTAGACAGTATTGTTAGAGATTAACAAAAGCTCCTGATGTTAACAACCACCCTGCAGCTCAAAACTTAAACCTGTGCTTTATGGCTGGAGATTTATCTAGCACACTTAGACATGGCCACCTGTTTATGCTTGGTTGGTGTGTAAAGTCACTGTCCTAGGAAGTCCTTCACTCCTTGAGCAAAGGGACAGATCATNAAAAAAAAAAAAGAGCTTGCTTTTGTTAACTATTTTACCCCACCAGCACAGTATGGGGTTTGTGCATGGAAAGCCCTGGAAATGGGCACAGGACCTGGAAATGGCGTGCACACCAGCCATTCCCTCCTGCTGCTGCAGGTTTAATTGCTCTATGTCATTTTCCAGGTCTCTCCTCTTCAGTATTCCATTTCTTCTAAAATCAAAACTCCCAGGAGAAACTTCACAAAAAAGGCTTATTTTACTTAGTTTTAGCAAGCAGCGCTCTCTATTCCAGCTAGAGACATCTCTACTCTCAGTTTTTATCACCACTTTAAGATAATCCCTGAGAAGAGACATGAGTTTGTGGTGGTGTACTTTGACATTTTTTCAGCACATTCAAAATAAATAGCTTGATATGGGGAAGTTGCACAAAGCAAATCAAGTCTGTCACATGCCAGAAAACCTCCAGCAGCTCTTGGATTCCGATGCTGTCAGACCTCTGTGGGAGGGCAAGTGCAAGATTAGAACAAGTAACACATAGCAGAACGAACATCTCCGCTGCCCCACTTTAGTAGATGAAGAGGCTTTAAAGACCTGAGTATTTTTGCTTTCCATATCCATATGTTGTTCAAACGTTTTAAATGGCAGAAGCTGACTCAATAATTATGGAAAAGGTCTTAGGTATTTACAATTTATCTTTTGAGGCAAGTATACAAGTAACATTTGCTGCCTCCTCCCTTATTGTCCAATAAAACTCCTCCTTGGGTCATTAAAAGCTTCCCATAAAGTCACATTGTAACACTTAAGATAAATACTATGGTGATTTACATCTATGTCTCTAAGCCATGAACTCAGAAGACACAGTAACTGTCTATTATTGTGTGTTTGGGCCTCCACCTGGCCCTGTAAAGTTTTTGTGACATTGGGCATTAACTGCTGCTTCATCTGAAAACTTCAAAATGTCATTTTAAATACTGGAAATTTGGAAACAGATCAAACAAAAGAACACGGCTATGGCAGGTATAGTGTTAACTGTGAAACTTTTAGTTTTAACGAAGGTTTTCAAACACAGTTCACAGTTCTTTCAGCTTCCTGAAACTCCGAAATCATCTGTGTTCACTGCAGTTTGTCATTAACAACCCTATCCAAAACCACTGAGGGGTACCCACCTCTCTCAGATTAGTTCCTTTGAACTGGGGTTGTTTCAGCTGCTTGCTCTCTACAGAGCTCTCTCAGGTAGACTGTCCTGCCAATACGCCCAAGCTGAGTCACACCAACATTTCGATGAATGCACAAGCAGAGATGTCTGTAGCATCTTTCTCCAGTGTGATGAGCTGCTCTACTTGCTACAGCCTGGTCCTCCTCTCTCTACACAAGTTTCCAAAACAGAAATCTGAATGAGCCCATGCTGTGGATCAAATAATGTTACAGTATTCTTCAAAAGAAACTTCACTTCCTAGTTAAGGAGTGCCATCTTGGACTCCTCAGCTGCTAGAAGCAAACCCTTTGGCTGCAGAGGCTTGAGGGACTCTACAGTGCAAAGCTTTCCAGTCATTGTTTGCAAAGGTGCTGCCTTTGACAAAAAGGCACAAGTTTTTAACTAATTATTAAGCTGTATAGCTAAAACCAGAGATAATCTAAACTTTCATAGTAGAAAAAGAAAATAAATCTGTCTTGAAGATGGGTATCTTAGCATTATTGATTTGCTCTGAGATGAAGTGCAGCAGGTGCTGAGGTGAAACATTTAAGTACATCCTTCACTGTTTAGGCATCTGAGTGCTTGTAAAATGTCTGACTGTGGCACTGTTTTAAAAATTGTGCACAAGAATGAAGATTAAAACCCCGGTGAAGTTCTTGAGAGTGTCTTAGAGGCTCTGCAGGAAAAGGAGTCAATTTTAGATGCAAAACAATCTTCAAATCCACCAACAGACCCACAGCCATTAACAGTCTCAACACAGCAAAGACTTAATGATGTGTAAGGAGCCAAGATTAGACTTCTGTCTGTATTGTGCTGCTTTCCAGAAGTGCCAAGACACTTATAATGTCATTGGAAATCAAATTAGGCACCTTTCTGCAGACAATCTAACATGCAGGATCCAACCCAGTGCAGTACAGGCCCAGCAGGCAGAGCTAGGATCAGTAACCACACTGTGCACAGCCTGGGTCATCAGTCACTTCACCTCCTCAAGTGCATCAAGGCAGATATTCATTATGTTGCTCTTAACCTTCAGTCTTACTCTCTAGTCCTCTGATGGGGATCAAACAGCACAGAGGGATTTCCCAAATCCATGGGGAGACAGTACTTGGCTTGCTAACATGTTCCAGGTCTCATCCCTGCCAGCTTGCACCAGGCAGGGCAGCCCCAGACAGTTCCTGTGCCTGTAAGCACAAGAGGTGCACAGCGGCTCTGCCCGGCCTCCGTCACACAGGCGTTCCCACGGGACAGAGGCATCCTGCACTGTCAGCACGATATTCCCAGCAGTTCAGTTCTCCTTCAGGGTTACCACATCATGACAGTATTATGAAGCTTCTGCATGTAAAACTAGAGAAAAACAGAGCTTGTCCACAGGCAGGTTTCTACCAATGGCCCCACGCTGATCCCCTCCTGCCAGAGCCACACCTGGCACAGCCTTGGAGGTGGAAAGTTCAATCCAGAGCAGAGATACACCAGCACAACACAACTAAGCTACATAAAGTGTATGAAGAGTAATTGAAAGGCACCTAGCCTGTGGGTTTGAAGCTATGGGTTATATCAGAGCTGTCTTCCCACAAGGAGAAACAGCTGATTAATCATCCTGCCTTAGCTATTAAAAGGAAGAGGAGACAGATGTTCCTTCCAAGCCTAAACAGGCACAGAAAAGAGCTGTGTGATGAATGTAGAGAGGAAAAACCAGCCACACTCTGACTTGTAGATTGCCCAGAGCGTATTCCTGTTGAGAGCTGCCTTCTGAGGATGGTTTGAGTGGCAGGAAGAAAGGCACAAAAGCATTATTTGGGGAAATAAGAATGTATGCAGAGAGCTGCAGGAAGGACAGTATTAAACCATAATGTCTCACTGTTGATCCTCATTGATCCTTCAGGTGGTCTGAAGTTGACAGTTGTTTTCCCCCCTTTTTCTCCAGCCCTCCTTTGCCTTTGCTGTGCACTCACATAGGTGACTCATGCAGTTTGCAGCTTACAGGAAACACTGTCTGCTCCCTACTCAGCTTGTAGCTGTTCAGTGCCCTTTTTTGTTGCCTCCTTTTCACCTGGAGAGATGGCTTTTTCCATCAGTTTTGCCAAGAATGGTGGTTCTAAGATGCAAACCTGCAGCACGTGCTGTAATTCTCACAGACTGCCTCCTGTGCATCAGAAGATGGCTGTGAACAGCACAGAACAGGCTCAGTACATTGGTCCCTTATATGAGCTGTATTCTTTCTTCTTCATGGACTCAGATGCAGTGTTACTGCACCCTGCTGAACAGCTGTCACACTCCACTCCAGACACAGCTGTATCTCACTGACAAGTTTTTAAATTCCTGTTTTAGCAAATCAGCAAAGTCTTTTAGGAGGGAAAATCCAAACAACATCACACGGCATCACTAATTTACTCAGCTAAATCAGGAACTGCCACTCCTATTGGCTTTGGACTCACAGAAGAAAAGACCGCTTCCATCTTACAGAAATTGGGAATGGTTTAGTAAAATTGCATCTGCTCTCATGACTGTAAAGAAACTACATTTTCACCAGCCATTCCCAAGTGAAACCAGTATCCAAGGAGCAGAATGGTGAAGTAATCAGGCTACTAGCAAAGAAAGGAGACAGGTTAAGAAACAGCAAGTTCTCAAACCTTGATAATACAGGGGAACATTACAGACTTCATGAGAGTGGAAAACTGGGGACAGCAGGCCCAGGAGATGTAATGCTGTGCCAGCAGCATATACCTAGCACATGCGTTCACATGCAGCCAGGCACCTCTGACAAGCAGAACAGACAGCTGTTAAATGGAACATGGCAAAAGGCTGAGATTAAGTGAAACACAGCAAGATGCTGAAATTGCCTTTTCTCTTACTTTTCTATTAGAAAAAGCAAGAAAGCCACAGGCATCCATCGGGAGTTCACACAAGTGTTTCAGCTATCCCTAGTATGTGACATTTGAGACTTTTCAAGCCAGTATCTCCAGCCACTATCACTTCCAGCACAAGAACCACACAATCTTCTAACACCTCCCTGGACAGACTCTTCTCAACAGTTTCCACAAGCAAGGACCTTCTATTGTAGCCATAGTCCCATTCACCAAGTTCTCACCCAACTTACCCAAAACTCAACAAGCCTTCCCAGATCTTATAGCCTGGGATTCCCATCTCTCCCTCCATCTTGGCTGCCTTCCACCTTGTTCTTAACTTAGATATAAGGGATCCTAAAATGATTTTGAAGAACAAGAGGCTGGACCATATCTTGCATTATGGTAACAACAACCATCTCAATGACATCAGTAAAGATATAGGGACATGCTACCAATGCAGGACAGAACAAGGCCAGTGCCTTGCTAATCTGAAGTGTCCATCATGCTATTAAACTCACTGTTTTTACTAAACAGCCTCCATGCTTTGTCTGACACCAAACTTTTATTATTTTTTTTAAACCTGTACTGAGAGCATTTATATTAGGTGGCACGACAGAGAACAAACAAAAAAATCACCATTGTTTTTGAAAGCAATAGCACCAACAACTTTCAAGAGCAAAATATGAAGTAGAAGGTGAGTAAATACAGTACTTGCTGTACAATCTGATCTACAGAATATTTTAAGTAAAGCTTAGATCAACAGCTCTGCACTTCAGTCAGCTTGATCCTTTTATTATCAGCTACTATCATTTTCCTCTGTTGACTAAAACTGAAAATACGTGTTTTCTTTTCTTGGCCTCTTTAAACTAATACTATGTATACTTTATACCCATCCACCCTGAAAGGAGAGAGCCAGTCCATTCTACGTAACTTTTGCTTTCCTTTGAAGACTAGGCCAGAGTCTTGCATATTCACTACCACATCAAAAACGCTCTGCCTGAGGCCTGCGTTTCTTGGTGTGCCATAACGAGTTCAGAACCCCAGCTGTCTGCCTGGGGATTTAAAACACTGATATTTAATACTAAATTATGAGGTAGAATATTTCATTTTGCTTTTTTTTTCTGAAGTAGCATATTTATAATGGTACACCCTACAGCCACTAAATAAAGACAGGGAAAGCAAAACTTTCTGTTTGGACAGTTGTGGAGTTACCATGGTCTGTCCCTAGTCAGCTCAGTTTTTGGATGCTGATCTCTGCTGTGAAGGCATTATTGGATCTCCCCAATGTCACATTTCCCACTAGTGTCCAGTAATACACTGGAGCAAAGTGCAACATATTTCTAGCATGTTTATGGAAGCCAACTTAGAGCCTGCCGTATTAACAGCTTTAACAAGCCCTACACAAAGCAAAACAGCTAATAAAACTAAAATGTTCTGCAGTTAATACTTGGAAATTTGCCACTGAAATCCCACCAACACCATTTCAGGGGCAGCGGCTTCATCAAGCTCAAACCCCGCTTTTGTCCTATGAAATAGCCTAGATCCATCCTCTGACAACACACCTTACAGCTTTATGCTTCCTCTGGGTTCTCTAATGACAATCTACAAAACATGTACAGCATCAGATCTGGACTGGGAAACTTTTTAAAGAACATCAGCATTCTGGAGCAACAGAGTAATTAGTATTTATCTAAGTAGTGCCAGATGTGTTTAAAAGCCACAGAGATAAACAGGAGGGGAAAACCTGCATAGTTTGAATTAAAGCTAGTAAGAGCATAAACAATCCCCTCCAACAGCCATAAGCTGAGAGACTGAGTTCCTGCTGATTATTTTTCCTCATCAAATCTTTCATATGTGCTTTCCTATTTAAAATTACACAAGCATGCACCTCTTCAGAGTTAGCATGTTGAGGCAGAACACGTTAAAGGTAAAAAAAATATTAGTCCAGTTTTCCTCCAGAAAAGCTCTAAGACACTCAGTGCCTCAGTTACCAGGAAAACCATGAACCACCACTTTCTGCTATGCTACCTTACCTCATTGCAATGGGAGACAGACAGGAATAGTCTTGTGTATCTCATGGCAACTGCCTCAGCACCACAGGAACGACAGCCCTGTCTTTGAACAAACTGCTTTGCCTGATTTCTTTCTGCGTGCTTATTTCCTGGAACTACAGCCAGTTTGGATTGTTATACGTCTGTTAGAGAAAGACCTACACAGCTGAGCAACTTCAGAATGGGTCATAGTTCTTTCAGTCCCCTACTGTGGGGATTGGAAAAAAAAACCCAACAAACAAACACAAAAAACAAAGTCTTCCCCGTGGCTACTTTTGATGGACATAATATTGTCCCCACTCTACTATACTAGTGTACACAACAGCTTCAAAAGATGTACAACTGCAAATCTCTGTTCCAGCAAGCAAATGGCAGGATCAGAACACATTCATTGCTTCACCAGCAGGAAGACACCACCAGTAAGCAACGCTCTGACTGAACTGCTTCTACTTCAGTTCTCCAGTTTCACCTACATCTTGAGATGTATAGCAACACTTTTGAGTTTCGGAGCAGGACAGAAAATAAATGTCCTTCTGCTCAGGGTATGGTTTCTGTTAGCTTTAGTCTCTACTCCAGCCTTTAGCATAATTTTGGTTAGGACCTAGACTAAATGCAACCCTACTTCAGGACAGAGAAGTGACACATTCCTCCAGCAAATCTAGCCCACATTGGAAGCCATTACTAGGTGGCCCCTGCAAACGTGACTTCAGCAGGGATAAGTGGGTTCAGTGGCTTGGCAGTAGTGGTGTCTAAAGAGGAGGACAGTTTGTAGTAGATAACTGCATCTTAACTTCAGAGACCACACTATCTGTTTTAGGCTTTACAGTGCCTCGCTCCTCTCTGCACAACCAGTCCAGTGACTAACGGCTGCCTGGAAAGAAGAAGAAAAAAAACCACATTTAAAGACAACTTTGTTTGCTTTTTATTTATTTTCAAGACTCCGGTATTACAAGTTTAAAACCAAGTAACAGGGTCAGTTCAGGGACTGCCCACCAGCAATGTCTGCAAAAAGGCCACAGATAAGAGAACATCACCTCTGAGGAAAGGCAACATTTTCCTTCACGCAATATCCATGACCAGCAACTTTCCACCTCCTGCCTGAAGCCAGCACACCCTCCTCCTGACAGTGGAGTTTAAAGAAGGTTCCTCAACCTTTTCAGCACAGATTTATTCCTCACTACGAAATGCAACCACAGAAGAGTCCACACAGTAGATCCCCACAGCTCACACTGAAAAGCAGCACTGACACTTCAGCAAGCATGTGCCTACTGGCACCTCAGAGCCCATAATCACATGCCTCAGGGCTGTTCTTCAAATAGAGCTGGAGGTAACCTTTGTATATCTGGGGGTCAGTCATTGTAGCCTTGACAGCAGGGTCCTCCTTCATGGCCTCCATCCAGCGTTGGAGCTTTGGGGTGTGACTCAAACAGCTACAGGAAAAAGAAGGAGACTGAGTAACACAAACAGAAAACAGGGAGGGCACCAAGGAAGCAAAAAAGCTTGAGAGGTTCTATTTTACTGCTTGTTTTGCTTTCTCCCAGGGTAATGTTCAGCTAAGAGCAGGTAACAGAAATATACAGCAGACCATAGAGGACAGATGAGCATTTAAAAAGCAAAAGATTTTTTGCAGAGCTTGTGCACTCTGCAAAGCTGAGCAAAAACAGAAATGAGCACTTACTGTGTAAAATACCAGCATGTTTTTGCCCACATTATCCCTGCTGCAAAAGATACAGCTCTTATTTACCATTTAATCCACACTGAGGGCAGAGGCTTGTGTGCCACTGCCTCCCTCTGGAATGGCTTTGTTAACAGTGATACTTGAAACAAATGCTGCATGCAGGGGTTGAGTCTTCCTCCACAACTCACAAAGCTTTCTTTTCTTTCACATACCAAGACAAGCTGTGCAGTTTGTAATACCCTGCAACCCAGCAACTCAAAACACAGACCCAGTCTATTGAGGAAACTGAGGAATCAACTAACAGACTAAATCCATAAACCCACTCAGACACATTTGAAAAAACACAACTGTGTAGCAAAACGAAAGCTTAACAGTATAAACTGTTATATTCATTCTCTTCTGACAGATTGACCCAAGTACTTTACATTACGATTTTCAACTCTCACATTTGGTTAATAGGTAAGTTATCCAGGCAGCATCTTAACATACAACGGCTTAGATCTTCAATCATTCAAATACCTTCATGACTGTATACCTATGCTCCCATATTGCTTGAAATATTTCCCCTTCCAGTCAAGGATCATACAGGAGACAAAGCAGGTCAGCAACCCATCAATATAGCCCTCATTTTACAGTGCCAGAAGTGTCAATGCTAAGAACTCCCTGCATCTTTCTTGTTCTTCAAGAATGCTCCAGGGCCTAACTGTTCTATACTCATCTTCCACTTTTACCACCCACTTCCTCATACGAGTCTTTAGTCCCGTTTTAAGCCAGCTACAATACAGTTTTTCTTTGATAACATTTCCCTGTATACTAGTGCAATACCATGATAACTGGAGCTATTTCAGGACAAAACAGACCAAGACATTTATTTACATATTAAAAAAAATGCTATTACAACAGGGGCACACCTATTAGCTATAGCAGGGTAGGAAAATCACCTTCAACATAGGATTTCCAAAGAAGATTGCATTTCAAGTCTGAGGCTTTCTACCAAGAACTTTGAACCTAGGCTTCCATACCTCCATCCCCTTCAAATAAAGACCACTGTCATCTAATGTTTTTAGGGATGGAGAGAAAGTTGTATATTTTGACCATTTCTTCCAAATCTGTCAAAATCATTTGGTAGCAAAACAGACCTGGTGAAAGAAAGCCTGTATACAGAAGATCCCTGAACAACTCATCTGTCTTTTGAGAAGATGCTCCCTGCAAACTGTAACACATACAGACTTTTTTCAGCAGCCCCCAAGAGTGCCCCATGGCTGCAGAGTGTATGCAAAGGATATTTATGCCGAGGTACTTCAGTTTGCACTAGAAGCTAGGCAAGGTACTCACTCCTTCAGCTGGAATGCTTCCAGACGTTCAAACCACGGCCACATCATGTAGTCAAGCATGGAGATCGAGTCCCCACCATAAAACACAGTGTTGCGTTTGGACAGAACCTGTGAGGGGCAAGAGATGAAAATTGCCCTCAGAAAGGAAACTATCACAGCAGGATGCTATAGTAACAAAACATTTCCACCTCATAGTGGAATATAGGTATACTGAAGGGATCAGACAGCAACTAACGCAGATACAGCACGCTTCTCTTGTGCATGCAATATCTGGTGAATTAGAGCTAGTCAACAAAGGTGCTGTAGTAATGAGCTTAACTATTTCACACACTGTCAATCCAGCTGTTCTACAGTGGCTTAAAAACTGTCACAAAATATTAATCTCTAGCAAGCTGCAGCTTGTGCACAAACTAAAAGGAATTTAGCTCTCACAATCTGTCAGTTTGTGATTTCTGATTTGCAAAAAAGCATTAATTTCACTAACTAATCAAACATACCTATGCATATGCATTTCTTGAGCAATAAATCTACTTAAATTTAACATCCAGGTATACTAGAACATCATTTCAACAGGGACTCTTTGCCCATGGCGCTTGCAGCTAAGTAGTGTCATGAAAGCATTTCCGGTATTACATTTAGAACTGGATTTGATTCCAGGTGCAAAGGGAACAGGAAGCAAGTATAATATCCACATACACCAGAAGAAGATCTCCACAGCTCAGCACAGAAAACAGGGCAATGAAGCAAGGTTTCCTCCAGAGACTGGCCTCTTCTTTCATAAGACTAGTTCCCCCTGTTTTCAGGCACTTTCGCATTTTAAACAGGGAACTAGAGAGACCTTACGAATCTTTGTTTTCAAATATAGACACAACAAATTTGGACAACATTCCTATGGCATTTACTCCCTGCCCCGTAACCCCCATGATCTAGTGCAAATTTAAAGCAGTCCTTCAGGAAGCATCAAGCTGTTTGAATTACCAGGTGTCTGGCAGAACATAACCCAGCAGATGCACAGAGACGGGAACAGAGGTGGGAACAGAGCTCACTGTGTCGGGTAGCAGCAAACTAAATACAGCAGTGTCTCAAACCACTTCCCTTCTTGGATATCTCTTGCAATAGGCTGGGTGAGGTTTGCATGGCTCTGTACCTTTCTCCCATCCTCAGCTGACTTTCAGCTGCTGCTGCAAAATCCTTCAGGGTATAGTAAAATAGACACACTGAAGGAGCAGCAGGTATTTCATAGCATTAATAAAGGAGGAGGAAGGTTAATTCTTCCTTAAGGTTTAATGGATTTGCATTTCAGGGAAGTGAAATACACATGGCTTCCCTCAAGAACTCATTTGTCATCTGCACTACTCCAGCATCAGCTTGATTGGATAGACAGAACTACTCAGAAAACAATTTTACTTTGGCAATTCAAGGGGATAGGGAAGCAGAATGCACAGGACTGTTAGGAGAATCAGGAAGGTACTAGAAAGATATTGCTAGCTTTGCACCAGGAGAGAAACACCTTGATCAAGCCAGATAAACATTAGTTGTGGCTGCCAAAAACACAGAAGGAATGGGTTCATGATAAAAGCAAGTGTGACTGCTGTTTAGACTAGCCAAGAACCACTGCTGACACTAAATCAGGATTGTGAAGTTGCTTATCCAGCATGAAAGCCACCTGATGCCTCCTGGAGCTCTGCTGAAGCTGCATTACACCACTGTACCAGAACATGGCCCAGGGCTGGATGTCTGCAGGAGACAGGCTACCTTCTGCTTCCCCAAAGACAAGCTCTTGAACAAAAAAAAATTTAATTTCATCACCAGTGTATCTGCACTGATTTCAAAGCTACAGCACAGATGCTTTTCAGCCACTCAGACACCTTGCTCTTAGAACATGCTGCAAGGTCTACGTACATTTAAAGTGCTCAAAGGTATCCAAGACAACAGCAGTCAGCTAGAATTCAAAAAACTCCGTAAGTCCACACAGCCTTCATCATACAGATGAAGTTTAGTTTAGCTACTTGGAGTTTACTCTAATGGTGCTGTTGTGCATCCTAGGCTGCAGGGAGTGAATTGAAAGATTGTTCATTGCTTTAACTACCAACTGAATGAGAAGAGATCTAGCTCCAAAGCCCAAAGCATGAAAGAAAAAAAAAAAAATAAAAAAAATAAAAAAAAAAATCACACAATGACTGGCAACCTGCTCATTATCATGAAATGCTCTTACCTCTTCAAATTTGCCAAGCTTTTCAGTAATCTCTGCTTTGAGTGCTGTGGTGTCCTGTCCTTCTTTGACTGCCACAACATGCTTGAAAACTAGGGATGTTAACTACATAAAGAAAGGATAAAGTTTTAAATGCTCTTATTATAATAAGACAAATCACTTAGAGCTTGAGATGTTAAGATTTAACTTTAAAGAGTTAAATAAAGTCCATTAATAAAAATCTTTTATACTTCAGAAAAGGTAAGCAAAGGCTTAAAGGAAGAATGAATGCAAATACTAATTAATTTTAGCCTTGAAAAGAAGGGCATGTTTCCCATCTGCACATATTACCAAAAAAAAATAGCAAAAAGTAGCAAAATCTTGTCTCAGTCACATACACTGTCACTACCTTGGCCATCTTCCTGCATCTATCCCCACACATAAATGCTGGGAGCAATCCAGATGCACAGTGGTTTGTAGCTGCTCACAGCAAGGGACCCCAAATAACCCCTTTGGTCATTTAAACGCTTCTACCAGACACAAGCCCTCTCTCTTCAGGGACAAAAGCAGCATTGGCAAAAGAGCTGCAGTTTTTGGCACTATAATAAAATAAGAAACAATCCCACCCTGATCATGCAAGTACCTTTGAGAAGTGTTCCAAGAGCATCTTCTGAAGGGCTCGCTCATATGGGTCTGAAGGCATCAACTTCTTCCCTGGAAATGCTTCATCCAAATATTCACAAGTGATTGGGGACTCGTAGATCAGTTGGCCCTTGCTGGTCTCCAGAATGGGAACCAGCCCAAACGGGTTCTTCTCAAAGAGCCAGTCAGGTTTGTTCTTCAGATTGATGTTGATTACTTCGTAGCTAAAAGCATGAGAGAAACAAGACCCAAACAGGCTCAGTTCATGCTCCATACCATGGTGAAATGCAGTCATTACATCTCCAGTACAGTACTTGTGTACACATACACACACATATCACAAGAAGAGCCAAAGGCCACAACCGCATTGCAAAGAGCAAGTTTTATTTTATTTACTTCTCTACTGGGGAATCTCTGAAGTCACACCTAAGCTCCCATGCAGAGCTAACAGAAGCAGGGACACAGGTGCTGGTAAGATCAGCCCTGCTGGAAGATCACTGGGCCTGCTGAGCTCACCTGTATTTCAAGGCTTCAGGCAGGCACAGCCTCCTGCTCTTTCTCACAACAAAGCAGAAATCTCAGACATAGTGATAAGGTGCCTGGAGTTTCTCACAGTCCTATGTTATCTAACACAGAGGTTCTACTCATCAAGCACACAAGGTCAGTAAAACAATTAGTGTGATGTATGTGCTTTTTCTACAGACAGGTGCAAGTCACTTTGAGCATATTTACATTTAACTAAACTCCTTGCCAATCTTGCGCTATGTTCCCATACAGTACTCAAGAGGCTGAATCCTCATTCCTCTGCTCTCCTTAGTCTGCCCTGCAGTCCTTTGCAGAACTAACCATTTGACCTATAGAAATACTGCCAGGGAGCACTTCCCTTTATTGGAGAAAATCAGCACAGACTTCCAACGAATTGTTTGTTAAATTAATAACATGTGAGCAGCCTGCAAACACACAGAGGCAGCCCTTAGAGTCAGGCTAAAAGCAAAGGTCAAGCTAGAATACACTTATCACATGCAGGTTCAGGGGCATGTGATAGCACTTGGCTGCAAATTAAGCTACACTCTAATTAAGAAATGCAGTTGAGCTTCAACCTGACTTCACACCAAAGAACAAATAAGGAGAGCATCCCAACTACTTATCTTCCTGGCCTATGGCCTCACATAGAACAAGTGTGCAAGGTAAAGACAAAAATAGATACTGATAAAAAGGACACACTGGAAATAGGTCTATGTTATATTAACAAAGCATGTCATATACTGTGCTCAAAAAAAAAGAAAAAAAAAATCACTCCAAAGACACTAAATAAAAACAAAATTAAACCAGCCTGGAAGTTTTAATGTACCTACTCTTTGGGAAAAAAAGAGCAAAGAGAATATAAAAAAAAAAAGCAAACAAAAAACAAAACACCCTCACACACCCCCAACTCCCATCTTGCTATGAGGATAAGCAAGTGGTAAGTATTAAAGCTACACTAACATGGACTCCCAGTGCTGGATAACAAACCGTTGTCAGGCCTGGGATTTCTGAGACTTGGTGGAAATCAGCAGGCAGAAAACCTTTGAAGCTATAAACTGAGGGAAGCATTAATCCCCATGTAAAAACACCGAAACAAAATGGCTATCTTGAAAAAGAAACAAACACAAATACTGAATTCCATTAACTTAGTACAGCACAGCAATGATAAGATGTTATAGGAACATAGTATATTGCCTTTTTTGCAAAGGCTACCCACTATTGCATTTTGCTAAGTGGTAATATAACAGAAACACTATTCATATCTCCCAGGGTTGTCACTACAGCTTACAGCAAAACCAAACAACAACAGACATTAAGGCTCTACTCACATTTACCCAGGACAAGCTCAAATGTTATTATTGCAAACATTCAGGATGACAGGTAAGGAGGGAAAAAAAAAAAAAAAAAAAAAAAGGAAAACTAAACAAACATACAGAAACAATAAAAATCAGCTTGGAGTTTTTCCATACGGGTTTACTTTTGACCTTCACATTATTTATTGCATACACAGCCTGCTCATTTCCCATGCCAGCAAAACACTACTCCCAAAAAAGTCTTAAGAAGTTCAAGCTTTATATCATAATCACCCACGGAAACCCTTTTTCATTCGTCTCTTGCATGGATGGTTAATTGAGAGCCATTTAGGATGCCCATGTAAGCGGGGAAGCTTGAACCGTCCCGCACCGACCCGCCGGGGAGGCCTCACCTGATGCCCTTGGCGCGGAGGACGAGGAGCGTCCGCTGGGCGAAGGGGCAGAACCGCATGCCGTACAGCCGGATCACCCCCTCGGGCACCGGCCCCGGGGCCGCGCTACCTGCAGAGAGAGGAGAGAAGCATCCCGACAGTTACAGCCGTTACTCGCCCCGCGCGCAGCCCCGGCTGAGGCGATGCAGCAGCCCCGGCTGAGGCGATGCAGCAGCATGCCCACTCCCCTGCCCGCCGGGGCCCGCGCTTACCCTTAGCCAAGCTGCGAGAGTGGTCGCCCGACATCTCGATGCGCTCCAATGCGCCGAGCTCCGCGGTGCCGCGTTATGTTGCTCCGTGCCAGGCCCCGCCGCCGGCCCCGCCCACCGCCGGTCCCGCCCACCGGCCCCGCCCAAGGGGCGACCACGGTCAGGGCGGGAACCACCGCCCTCAGAGGGGAGCGGGCAGCCGGCCGGGGGCTGCCTGGCCCTCACGGCGAGGGGAAAGCTTGGGTTTCACTGAGAGCACCGTCGCCCCCCCCGGTGGTCCCTCCTTGAGCTGACCATTCCCCGCACCGGGACTTGGTGGAAGTCGCTCGGCCAGGCCCTATTAAACTGCTCTCTTCTTTATAACCGCAGTATAACCCACCCCAGCTGGCACTCCCGTTTAAATGGGAAATCTGTGGCAGAACTCCACCCATACGCCTGGTTTTTGAAGTGATACCTCCTGCATCAGGCGTCCCTCCGCAGATCCCACCTTGATGACAAGGAGGTTTCCTCCTGCAGCTATTCTGCTTCATGATGGAAACCCAAAGGAAATGTTAGATTTAATTTAATTGCTACCTTGCAATCATAGAAGGATTAGTACTTAGTTCTGCAAGCATGACCTGTGGGATCATCAGGATGTGCACAGAGCAAAAGAGAGAACCAAAGAGCACGCTTGAAGTCCTCTCCATCCCTTTTGCACTCTTTTCAGTGGAGGCAAGGACATCAGAAGCCTTCTTTGTATCAGTTTTTCCTGAGGTATAATAGTGGTAAATGGAGATTTCTTCTTAATGCATTTCACACAGTGTCCAAGTTGATCTACGATCCCAGAAGCAAAATGCTTCCCTTCCCAGGGCTTCCCACACTTCCACCCAACCTTAGGTCAGAGCTGTACGCTATTAGGAAACGGCACATTTATAGGCACCAGAGGGCTAGGGCAGCCATAGCCAAAGAGGGGGACAGTCCTGGCCCTCCTGGCAATGGACATGCCTCTGTCAAACCCCCAAAGCTAATGGAGGAATGGGAGCCCATCCACTCTTCTCAGTGGATCCATGTGAGGATCCCACAGTGAGGAATTTTTGCCTATTGGTGACTTTTGGTTTGGGCATCAGGTCACAAAGATCAAGGCAAACACTGAGATGAACACTAGTAAAGCACCCATGAACCTGACACCATAATCCATTTGAATGGAAGAACAACATGATTTTTTGTCAAGTCACTGCTGTTGGATTTCATAATAACAAGCAGCTCAGTGAAAGGGAGCGGTAACTCATTGCACAAGCCTGCCATGCCCTAGGCAAAGCAAAGCTGTGAATACGATGCCCTTCGTCCACAAAATAATTTCACCTACAGTTAGAAGAACTGTGTTAGAGGACATGTTTCTCATTCCTCTGAGAGCCTGCACCTAGGAAAGATTCAGCAACGTTTTGGGTCATGAAAAAAAATCATTTGAAGTGTCTTTCAGCAATTAAGAAAGACACAGACAGTCTGCTAACTCATAGCCCAGAGACAGGCACATAGGAGTCTAAAGCAGCATCACAAAATCTGAAAGCTACAATAGCCCCTCAAAGCCACCATGGAAAAAATAAAGCTATTTCCTCATCCTATCTTGGTTTTGCACGACATGCAGAGTACCTGTGGAGATAAGATGTAAGGCATGTAAGGCACAGGCTTGTGCTGCACCCTCTGGACAGGCATGCTACTCTCCATCGTTGCTGCAGGGTGCTGTGGGTGTGCAGCAATATCACAGAGACACACACGGCCACTGTACAGATAAGTAATAACTAACTGACTCAAGTGAGATACTATAAATAACATTTCTCCCTTTAGGAAAGGGAAAAGGATGTATTATTGTTAATTTTGCTTTTAAAGTGCCACAAGGTTCTTACTGTGTTACCATGCTAAAAGCCCTAAGTATATAAAGAAAAACCATAGTTGTACTTTTCCTTCTTTCCAGTAGTCAGCTTCTCCTCAGCTCTCTTTGGAGCTTCAAGAGCACTGTCTTACACATCCCAAGAAGAACTGTGGTACCTCACAAGAGGAAAAACAAGAGAAGCAATGGGAGAAGAGGCACAGTTGTCTTACTAAGTGAAAGGCTTCCAGGATGAGAACAGCAAAGTGCACAGCTGCAGCAAGGACCTGTGGGAAGAGGTGGTTGTGGGAAGGAACCCACAGCCATTCCACCAAAGCAGACTCACTCCTATACCAGGTAAAGCCACCTGCTTTCTAGGCACAGCAGCAAAGAATACCCATGTTAAAGGCTGCAGATAGTGGTGACTCACAGACAAAATTACCCTATTGGCCTATGCGAGAACAGCAGGATCTGCTGCAGAGAGCTGGTCTCATTACTCGGGTGCCTCTAACCGAGCAGAAACGCCACTTGTGCTACTTTCACTAGGGCTGCTGGCCCTTTAAATACCCGCCCGTGCTCATTGGTTGGTTGGCGCACGGGTGCCGGCCAATCAGCTGTCCGTTTTAAGGCTGGCGGGAGGGGAGCGGTGCCTCAGCTAATAGCAGGAGCCGTTCTTGTTCCTAGGAGACTGATGTAAACGGGCAGGTGGCGATGAGCGGCGGATGGAGCCGGCCGGTAGGGAGCCTCGTACCGAGGCCCTGGGGGGCCGCTGCTGCTCCTCGCTCGAGGAGGCTGCGCTGGAAGTGAGGTGGGGGCGGCTGGAACAACCCGTGCCCTTCGGACCTTCGTAAACGCCGGAGCTCCCCGGCCCTGGCGGAGTGTCCTGTCCTGTGCCCCTGGGGCCCCGCTCCCCTCAGCCCGGGTCAGCTCTGAACAGAGAACGAGGCGGGTGCAGCAGGGAGAGCAAGGGAGGCTGCAATGCTGTGGGTCAGTGTTAGGACGGCAGGTAGTTGGCGGGGGAGAAAGGTGCACTTGCAGTGTAGCATACAGCAGGGACTGAGCCTTTGGTGGATACGGGTGCAACTTGGTCTCTCTCTGCCGTTAGCACAGAGAGGCTCTGAAATGAGGAGTGAGTAACCCTGACTTCAGGTTTTAAGCTGAAGTTTTTTAAGTTTTAAGCTGTTGCTTGATGAGTTGATAAGAAGTGTGGCCTGAGTTGTTGTCTCTTCCTGTGTAGTGGTTCTGGCCCTGTGCAATCCTGATGAACTCTTGGAACATGTTTGGTTTGGTTTTTTTCTCAGTACCTGGCCTTGTGAACCCATGTGGTTCAGGTCTGTGTATGACCACATTGCTCTTCTGCTTTACTCAGACTACTTCAGCCTCTAGAATTTCCCTGGTTTTTCTGTACCTCCTAAACCTCACTGTCAGCATCTTTTGCCATGGCTCTTAGTTTTCCTGGTATTTGAAGTCCCCACTTCTGCCTTTCTCTCTAAGCATCTTAATCTGCATGTCAGAGACTTTCATATTTCCATTTTCCACAAACATAACCCACACTATGTATAGAACAACCTTTTCAGAGCTCTTGGCAATCCAACAGTTTGCTTTTTAGTTCTGAACAAACAGAAGCTGTAGATGAGTTAAGCCCTTCCTATCCCACCTTGGCTGGGACTTTCACAGCAATCTAGGATGTATGGACATTTTTCCTGATGTGGGACAGATGTTTAAACTTCCTTGTCTGTTTTAAGTATTTCAGCTGTTTCATCAACACTTATGACAAATATGGGTGATGTAGATCCGTAATTATAGGTATAGCACTTTTCAGTTGAAAGCAAATTATTTTTTCTAGTAATGGAAGAAACAGACTACAGCCTTAACTGTTCTGATTCTTGCAGAGTAGAAAAATACCATCTGAAGTGTGTCATTGCTATTCAGGGGAGGTCCCTTCTGCAAACTGGTGTTACTTGGAAGAGCTGTGATGCAGCTTTTCTGCTTTGTGAAAACACCATTATGAAATGAAAATAATATGCAAAATTTAAAAATAATTTAAGCCCTTTGGAATGTGAAGCAAAGCCAATTTCCATAAAATAGAATGTTTAAAGTTTGCCTTTCTTGTCAATTAATGTTAGCAGCAGTAGCATGTATATCAGTTTTAGAAGAAAGTGACAAAAATTATTTTGCAGTGGTCAATTGGCATTCTGTGTTTTGTGTCTGCAAAAAACATGAAACTTTGACAAAACTCATGTTTTCATAAAACCTGGTTTGTATGAACTAGCATTTTTCAGTGGCAAAATGCTCTGTAAGGTAATTTTCAAGCAACTCTAGTTATTTTGCCCCATCTACATTGCATTAGCTGGCAAAATTTATGACGAATACTTGTGACACAATGCTTATACAAAACTGGAGACAGACACAGCGTGGTAAACATGTGGGTGAGCTGTGGCTAATTACC
This sequence comes from Pampusana beccarii, assembly GCA_013399365.1. Classification (NCBI taxonomy): domain Eukaryota; kingdom Metazoa; phylum Chordata; class Aves; order Columbiformes; family Columbidae; genus Pampusana; species Pampusana beccarii. Next base: position 273,394 of record VWYH01004336.1, on the reverse strand, counting down.
TGACCCAGTGTGTACTGTACCAGTTATAGCTGGTATCAGATAACAGCCTAAATCATTGTCCCCTTAAGCTTTTACTACTTATAAGGATGACAAATTACACTGTCATCCCATTAATTCGTCCCTGCGTAAATGTTTTCTAGATCCCTTTTTACCCCTGCAAACAGAAGTTAAAATGGTACATTTCCACTGATTCAGATCTAGTGTTTGAGAAAAGCCTAGAGCTGGTCCTGTGAGCGTGTTCATAAAGGTCTGCTTATGTGCTGTGGCACTTCATACATCTTGTCTTTGTGTAAAAGGTCTGGAAAAAACATTTGTCAGCTGAAATGTCTCCTCTTTGTTGCCATGGCATTCAGTTCATCTGCATGAGCACGTAGTCAGTGTGCTCCCACTCCCCTCTGGCTACCCTTACTTCTCTGGTGTATAGCAGAAGAGGCCAAGAGCATAAAATAGTCAGAAAAGATAATGAGAAGTTATTGCTAGACATAAATATCTTAAGACTAGTAATTTTAAAATGTTCCTAACTATGAAGTGCTGAGGCTGTAATACGATCTTCTAGTAGGAGTACAGAGGATCAGCAGCTGATCTGATCTTATGACTGATATGTGTTCATGAAAGGAGTGTAAAAATGTTGCTTGCAACTGCAGAGGACAAAGATCTCTTCTAGTCAAATGCTCTTATTTGGAAGAGGACATGGAAAGTTTCTGAATAGAAATTGGAAGATAAGATGCCAACAGCAGTGCGGTACACAGAGAATGTGTGTTACCCTGCTGAAACTTTTCTGCCATGGAACTAGCAGGCTAAGCTGTGGCTCAGTCAGCCATCTTCGCTTAGTGGTAAATGCAAATCCCTTTCGTAAGAGGACCTTGTTGTTTATCCACACACTTTCTGAAAGGCAAGAATATCTGCAGGCAGTTATGAATTCGTTGACAAATCGTAAGTTTGTAAGCTGACTCCTCTTCCGTAATTTGTTTCAGTCCTTGTGTAACACATCTTGTTTACATTGTGTAGCAAGTTTCACCATGTGAAATTTTACTATGTTAAAGTACTGGTATCTTTAAAGCAGAACAGACCTTCTAGTTAGGTTCATATAAACACAAGCCATGCCTTTGTAGTTTTTATTTTATGAGAATGAGGTTAACTATGGAAATATAAAAAGGTTAAGTAAACACTATTGGGTGCAAAGTATGGATTGTACCTGTGTACCTCTTTCAGAATAAAGGTATACTCTGTTACTATGATGTCTGAGAAAAAGAACAGAGCCTGTGAACTGGTTAACTTTATTTTTAGTGAAAAATGAGAGAAATATATGCATCTCTTCATGTTCTTATGATAATGCTTTTTGGTCCATCAGGGTAAGATTGACTATGTTTTTGGAAACACTGAACTAATGATTTATACTATTAGATCTTGAAGTTATTGTGGTTTTGCAACATTGGTATGAGGATGAGTCTAACCTATCCCAAGCATCAGTTTAGTGTAACTTACGCTACAACATTCCCTTTATCATGGTATTTTGAGAAATGTGTGTCTTTGGTTAATGTTATAACGTTCAGTTGCTCTTTCTTAAGTTGGGTTCAGGGATTCCCAAGGAAGAACTTTGGCTTTATCAACAATCAAACTGTCTGCTGCCCTTGTGGCAATTACATCCTTTTCCGGGACATTGAAACAAAGGAGACAACGGTGCTGCAGTGTCAGACTGGCCAGGTGGGAGCCTTTGCAGTGAATGCCAACAGCCAAGTGGTGGCCTTTTCAGACCGGAAGCTGAATCCCATCATATATATCTACACTTTTCCAGAACTGAGTAAACTGGCAGAATTAAAAGGTAGTAATGTGGTAACCATCACTGTCACCATTTCATTGAAACAATACTTAAACCCTCCAATTTCTGAAGGATTTTTTTTTTTGTAAGACTTGAAAAACAGTGTGACAGGAAACTTATTTGTGACAAGACGTGTGGAAAGCAGTGGGAGGAATTTTCCACTGCGCTACTTTTAGTTAGGCTTAAACTAGGGAGGAATATGACAATACAAAGTGGAGCTGGTTTAAAGAGAAACAAATGGAATGAAATGGAATTCATTTTAGGAAAATACAGTCAGAATAACAAAAAAAAAAGTCATATTGCAGTAGGCTTCCAAGCAGGCTGCTGAAAGCCACATTGAGAAATCGGAGATGTGAGAGGAATAAGGGCTCTTGCAGTTAAAATTTGGAGTCTGGGATCTAATGTATATTTTTGCCTGCCTCATAAAATTTCTCTCCTTAGTTAAATTACTTAACCTATCCATGTTTCAGTTTCCTTGCCATTTAAATAGGGATCATAATAATTGCTTATTTCATGTATATAAATGAAATACTTTACAAGTTTAAGGTATTATTGAAAACTGAAAAAAAATTCAAAGCAGTGATACATAGTGAACTTTATGATCAAATCAAAACAATAGTCTGGAGTGAAGGAAAGGAATCAGGAGCCTGAAGAATGTATTTGAAAAGTTGAAATGGTTATAGAGGAATGGAGAAGAGTATTCTATCTGTGATGGTACCCAGTAAAGTCCAGGGCAATTAAAGACCATGCTTTTTATTTTTACATTTCAGGTAATACTCAGCTGGACTACACCTTACTTGCGTTTAGTTTCACAGGCCCATATCTAGCCAGTTACTCTTCAATCCCAGAATTTGTTCTTTCAGTATGGTAAGAGTGAAAAAAAAGTTCTCTAATACTACTTACATTTAATTCATAGTTTTGTCTGTGTGCTGTCTTAGCATAAATTAACGAATGTAGAATTCACTCTGGTTCCCTTCATCACCTTTCTTCTTCTGCAAACTTTCATTGTCTGCAAACTTTCTATACCAAATTTGCTGTTTATTTTCTAGCATTGGTAACCATGAGTCAAAATGATGATTACTTTGCTACAGCTATTTTCTTCTTTCGGAGTTTTGTGTTTTGGAGCACTTCTAAAGTCTTCAGTGCCAGTCAATTATCTGTTCACCCTTGGAAGCTAAGTACCATGCTGTTTATGAAATAAAATTGCCTGCTGAAAAGAGGAAAAGAGTTCTAAAGTCTATTTCTACTTTTTTGTCTCCCTGGACTGTTCAGTGGTTCTCTTAATTACTTGCGCTTGATCTTAGTTCTGTCTGACAGTTTTGCTCAGTGATTACACTACCATGGCTCACTGGGTTAGATCATAATTATACTGCTCATTCTCATGAAAAGAAATATTATATAATACAGTGCAGATACAAAAAGGGAGAATATTTATTTTTAAAACATTGTTCTGTAAAAATATAGTCCTGCTCTTGCCTTCATTGTCAGCAAGCCCCTGTTTACAGTAGAGTCTGAGCACTTCTTCAAAACAGATAAGGGAGGGTGGACTGGGAGGCAGGCAAGCAAGGACATGCAAGGGATATTCTATATACTCCCAATTTAATGGTGACCTTTCTTGTACAATAATTAGCAAAGAGGCAGAAACTCCTGTAACTTCAGAATTTTAGTAATGACAATAGACACTGTTGCAGGTGCCTCTTCTTTATACCTTATCAAGAAGAATGTTTGTTGTGAGCTCTAATTGTACTCAGTAGTTCAGGAAGGATGTCTGTGTGTATGTCACAACAGAAGCCAACAAGAGCCCTGCTGGCCTGAATAGCTTATGTGTTGCCACATAGAGCAGAAACAACACACATGGTCTAATGTGTTCATTGTGTGCACTTAAACAAAAATCCACCATATTGAAAGACTTCTCTAGATTATTCTTAAAAATAGAAACGTTTAGAAATGTTTAAATGCTTCACAGTAGTGGCAATTTCCAAGGCCAAACAATTTAAACCTATTTGAATCAGCATTAATGTTATTATCAGCAGCTAATTGTCACAAAAGAACCGTTTTAGATTCCAGTCAGAAAGAATTCAGTAACGAAACAGAATTACCTTACAGTGTTAAACTTAGAATTTATAATAAATTGAACAGAGGATTGTGAATTTACTGTGAGATCAGGACCTTCATTTTTGCACTTGGATTATATTGTGCATTCATTGTAGACATGTGTGGGTACAGATAAAAGAAATCTCAATGTTTAGCATTCTTAATGTCTGATTGCTTAAAATACAGGAACTGTGATTGCAGATAGTTTGGAATCAGAAGTATAAGAGATGATGTGAAAGTTAATATAGAAAATATAGAAAGGTTATGGATAACTAAAGGCTGCTTTTCATCTGAGATATTTTATCCCTAGATCTTTATTCTTTTTTGTTCATAGGAGAGGCTTAATGCCAGATTATTTTTCAGATACATGTACCATATAGTTTCAGATCTTAATAAATTATCTACTGTAAAAGTGTTGGCACTATCCGTTAGGTATGAGATGAGAACACGCTGACAGATCTTTAGAGCGCGCTACACTGATATCTCTAAAGTCAGAACTGCAGCTTATAGCTTTCTGAAATTTTAATGAGAGTTACTGTGTATGTGTGAGTACTTCTCTTTTGTTGCGTATGCTATCAGTATTCACCATTGTCTTGCATCCTTATCTATTTCTGTGAGTGAAGTTATTGTAGGCCAGAGCAACAGGATTACACTAAGTCCATTTGCAGCAGTGTATGCATTTTAGGGGTTTTTTCCTCTCAGCAGTAATGACAAATACTAAAGCTATAAATGTTATTTGGTTTAACAATCAGATATATTGTCCAATAGATTAAAATAATTTTTTTTTAAAATTTAAAACCATTTTCTTCAAATGATGTTAATCAGTTCTTGGAGAGTGCCTAAGAATGCAAATGCAGTGAATTATTTATCTGGATAACAGAGAAATCTGCAAATTAGATGGTAAGAACATAAAATAGGTTACAGTGGACAAAGGAAAATCAGTGGAAAGCAGATTCCCAGGCTTGTGTCAGCTATACATAACAGCCCCACACAAATTCTGCCCCCTTTTGTGTTCGAGTTAGTTAATGCAGCCACAGCTTGTATGTCTGCATTCACAACACAATTACTGTATTACCTAAGTAATTCATCCATAGATAATCACAAGCTGACTGTGTTTTATTTCCTAACTACAATACCTTCCAGCTGCAAGCCTGCAAATGTAGCCATTATTTTAGGGATTGGAAAAGCAAGGCTGATGTCTGGGGTGCTGAAGAGTTAATTGTTTGGACCCATTCATGTCACTGATGGGACTGATGAAAAAAAAAATCCATGTCTCTTGACTCTGTTGGTCTTTTCACAAAAGGAAGTGCACGATAGTGTTTCTAAAATTTCAGTGTCCAAAATTATTTTACTATTCAATCTCTTTTTTGTAGCAGTACTGATTCTATGTGTGGGTAATTAATGACCTCCTTTTCATTCTCAAGAGGACCAAACTTGTTTGACAGCAGAAATTTTTTATCAGTAATGACATATTTGTTTTCCAGTCTTGATCTTGAATGTCAGTCATAATCACATCTAGATATTTAGCTCGAATGCTTTTGACTTATTTAATAGATTTGATTTTCTTTTACTCTTCTTAATAAAGGAACTGGAAAGAAAATATCCTCCTGTGCAGTGAGTCTCAGCCAGGGGTAACCGCAACCTCTTTAAGTTTTAACCCTATGAATTGGCAACAACTGTGTCTTGTTAGTGAGAGCTCTGTTACTATCTGGCTTATTGAAAGGAGTAATGAAGAACATCTCCTTAAGCGAAAGTAAGTGAAGCACCCTTCAGGTTAAGAGAAAATGTAGAAGTATATTTCAATAACTAAAACTAGCTATCTACATCTGTTTGCGAAGAATTAAATCCGATTTAGGTCGCCTAGCAATTGCAACCAGTAATTGCTAAATCACAACCAGTATGAATCTATCTGGTCAGTTAAGTGAATTGAACTTATGATTTTGTTTCTTGGCACTCACATGTCCAGAGTATGCACATCATTAAGCTAATACTAATCAGCTGCTTTGGCAGCCTCTATCGAAGGTTTTATGACTGAATTAAGGTAGTGCTTGGACTGCTTTCCTGCAAGTGGCTATGTTGAGCATTACTTTTGTAGTTATGAAGCCACCCAATTTGGATTGAGTTGCTTCATAGTAAGCATAGTTAAACCATATGTTGTTGTAATCACAAATTGTACCAAAAGCAATATCAGTTTTCTGTGTTATTTCCAGCTTGTGTGGCCAGTTTACAGGTCCAGAGGGGATGGCTTGGTGAATGCAATTCACTTAGTACGGCAAACATATTATAGAATTTATTTTTGCTAAAATGTTTGTTGTAGTATGTACTATTCAAGTTAGAGTCCTTGAAGTATAACATCTAAGCTGTTTCAGTGACAGCTACTCTACAGTTCCCAAGTGTGTTTCATCTTTTTCACTGCGAATATAACCAACATATTGCCATTGACACAGTTATACTAGTGAAAGTATAGACAAGGCATTAATTTGATATCTGAAAAGAATGTTGAAGGGTTTTTTGCGTTTTGTCATTATAGAGTACACATGTGAAAATACATATATGCTCCCTTTTCCTCACTTTTCATTCCATTCAGCGAAGGTTAAAGCTCCACTGAGAATTGGTGGGGTTTTTTTCATATATTTTTCCAAGTTATAAATCAACATAGTTTGTAAACAATAGAATCCTCAAGTTCTGCATTGTAACAGCCATTCATGCCAATTACAAGAGTGCAACAGGCAAATACTATAAGTAATTTTTCATCATCGTTAAACTTTCTCCAGATAAACTTAAGCGTGAATCCTCACAGTATATGCAAGTTAGGTGTATGACTTTGTTGCTGTTTCCTTTTTAATCAGGATTAATACAGTTTTTTACAAGGCAACAAGAAAATACACTAAGCTAGAATGTGGCAATCCATTTCTGCCAGTTAGGAACATTCCTCTTCTGTAGTAGAATTACTATTGCTTTTCAGTGAAATGGAATGTGCCATGTAGAATGATTGTCTACAACAATCTTCCATTACTCTTGCAGAGGTAAAGCCCCTTAACTGAGTTGGTGTCTCAAAGTTTTGAAAACATGCTTCTCAGTTTTGTATTGGCATTCACTATTCATCGTACGAATTCTCAGACAGTGTCTCTTGCTTTTTCACAGATCTGTGAAACTGCCTGATGAACGAGGGTCCGTGAATACTCATGAAGAGTTGTTTTTCCCGGTTTCTCATAGTGAAGATCAATACTACGGCCCTGATTTGCCAGTTTCAGCCATTGCTGGACTGGTAGGAGATGAAGCAGAAACATTCATGGTAGTTACTGATTTTTTTTCCTTTTTACTATTCCAGGTTGTTGTGTTTTTTATGCAAATAGGTGTTAATAAATTAATAATTTTAATGTCTGTTAAATAGGTACAACCCAGTAAATAGATCAGTTGTCTCAACAACATTTTTAAAACCCATTTTGATGCTGCTGCTGCACAGTGCAGTACAATGTAGAGATTTCTGACACTGGTCCTAGCATAGTAATATGTCTGTGCAGCAGAGGTACTAATGTATATCTCAGAAGCAGCATAAACACATTAGCATTTAACCATGCCCAAAGTAATATGAGCTGCTGAAACCTTGAAAACCTATTATCCTGCTAAACTGATAGTAACCTTCAGATATCCTTACATCCCTTTGGGATTTGTTTTCTTTTTGATTCTGAAAGTGTTTCACGCTACGGAAACATTGAAGGCTTTATTCCAGACAGCAACCCCTGCTTCTGAAATGCATTTCCATATCAATGTCAATGTTGGATCTGCCCATTTGTCTCACTTGTATTTGATCATTTACTTGTTAGCCTCCCTCGAGATGCTTCTTTTGAGACGCTTCAAAAGTGTTCTCATTTTGTTTGAAATTTGCTTTCACCTGACTACCAACTAGAAGCATCTGCCAGTGTGAAAACATTTAACTTGCAAATCTGGGATTACCTTCTAAAATTAAGACCATCCATTTCTATTTGGTAACTTGTGATAGGTATGAGACACCAAAGCTACCATGTGTAAGATGACACTGGCATTATACTGCATCTTTTCAAGGGACAAATGTGTGTTCTGTATTATCAGATTAGTATACCACAGGTTTCTGCCACAAACTTCTCTTATAAAGCAGAAGAAAAAATAAACCCAGGGAATTATGCTTTCCTGATCTCATCCTCTTTTCACAGCTTCATGCATTCAGATTCACAGAGGTTTTTAACTATGTGGCTGCTGATGCTCTTGGTTTCTGGGACAACTGATAGCTACAAACAAACATCCTCTACTGACTCTAATTACACATGAGCTGCTTATATTTCAGATCACTTAGAACATGGAAAATGAAGATAATGTATGCTCATTGGGGGCATTGCCTTTTTCTTCTGCCTTACTGCCTCTTACGTGCAGATGATGAACTGCAAAAAAAAACTTTGTTCTTTAGCCTGTAAAGTAAATTACAAGGGGTATTGGGTGATGGACAACTGCCATATTAGGACTGTGAGGCTTAATAGAATTTGTATGTCGTTGAATGGATGTTATTCCATTCCGAAATGGTAGGTTCTTATGCTTGAGCTTGCAGAACCGTGCAGTGAACTTTTCCACATGGATATGTTGGTGCTTTCAACCATACTAGACGCCACTATAGGGTCTTTGCATTCCAAACTGCCTTCAGAAAAATCTGTATTTCTTCTTAGGACCTTCAAGGTGATTATGTTCTCCTTATACAGAAGTATTCCTGGAGTAAGAGTAGATTGACAAATATTTCTTTTTCTTTCAAGTTGCATGGTAAATATTTTGATACTTATTTACTGTCCAAGTTCCCTAGATGAGTGCATTTTGGTTGTGAATGTTGACAAAGTAACGAGCATCAGGTTATTTTGCAATGCAAGTTTTTTGCAGGAATACAATGCAGTGGGAATAGTATCATGGCTTGATGAACCCCTCCCCATCTCTGCAGAATTTGACAGAAGGATTTTTGTTCTTTATCACTAAATCTGTGTCAGTTGAGATGGATATTTTTCATGTTGATGTAAGCATCCAAAGTGAAGAAACATTTATTTAGGCTGTTATTTGAAGGAATTGTCCTCAACCCGTAGTCCATAGTCCTTGGAGGCTGTGACCCACTCCTAAGGAATGTGTGAAAAGACAAGTAAGAAAAGCGAGCCCATTGCCTGGGCTCTTGTTTTCTCCTTTGAAATTTGTTGGGGTTCCATGCTATAGAACATGCTGAGGCGGGGTGTGTGCAAAAGTGTAACCACAGCGGGGCAGCAGAGGGAAAGGAATTGGAATGTTCTACAGCTTGCAATCCTTTTCTTGCATTAGATTGATTTCGTTTTGTTTCAATATTTCTTACGGCTGGGACCTGTTTTCTAAATATGCTTTACCATAACAAGCCCATTTGATTCCACTTCATTCCCAGTACCAATTTTATTCCACTGTCTTTATATAAAACTTTTAATGACAAGGATCCATCCTGGATTTTTTTTCTTCCCTCAAAAGGGAGAGAAGTTCAACAGAAGCTGGCATTATTATTATTATTATGCACCTCTGTACCAATGCACAGTTCAAGAAGCATCCTGGTTTGAGATTTATGTAATCTCATACTTGGATTAGCATATTTTATCTGGTTTATGTGTCAAGACAGTATGAAAATGACAGCAGGTGCAAGAGAACACTGCAGTAGTTGCCTTTATACAGGAAGCTTCTGATTCAAAGTATTTCAGTGACAACCTTCCCAAAGATTTGTGGTGTTCAAGTCCCATAAAATCAGTGAAAATGCCTATATTACAAGTTTCTCTGTATGATGTAAAACCCCATTTGTCATAGATTTATTACTGCTAGTCCCATTTGATTTATAAAGTGAATGTTAATATACTTTCTTTCTCTAATATTTTCCCCTGAGAAATTCAGAATGCTTTGTAAGCATAAATAAAGAGTAAGTTACTTACCCAGAATCACACAGCAAGTCCGCGGCATATTTTACTAATGAAATCTACATACTTGTGAATTTCTGTCCAGTGTTTTCATCACAAGTCCATCCATATTTCCTCTTTTTATGGTACCTTTGGTGACACAGCAGGTGTTTTACAGAATTATAGCCTCTTTTTTTTTTAATCTATCATATTGTCTAGTGTTCCTCACCGCTTCTGGTCACATCCATGCTTCTCTTTTAAATGTTCTCCCAAGGTTTTCTTGTGTTTTGTTCCCCTCTCCCTGAATCCTCTTCAACCTGGTTCTTTCTATCATGATATTTATATGACCCCTATTACGATTGTATCTGAACAGGTCACTGTCTTCAACAATATTTGGTGGAAAAGTTCTGTTCTTTGTGTTTTATGGATGAAGGATTTATGAGATTTATTTTAGTGAGATGAAATTCAAGGCACATGGGAAGTCTGGCAGGGATATTTCTAGAACTAATTTGCAGATGACACAAAGGTTGACAGAGCTGTTTTACAGAGCAATTTGGATTATATGATAAGATAAACTATTCAAACAAAATCTGTTTTAATACTGCCAAGTATGCAAGACCACATATGCAGGTTATGTCTACAAAGTGGAAAACTATTCTGAAAAGCAGTTTGAAAAGCATTTGTCAGGGTGCAGGTCATCGTGGGTAAACATTTCAATATGGGCTTCCAGTGCTATTCTGACATTTAGAAAAAAAGAATCTAGGGGCTTAGTGTGTTGAATTTTATCATAATTTTATCTTTAAAAAAACGGGGAGATGACCTGGGGATTGTGGGTCACGATCTTTGCGAGGTTAGGGAAGATACTGGAGGGATTCCCAAGCAAGAGGTCAAAATTGTAACAGATTCAAGTGCTGGAGAATTAATCCAGATAAACTCAAATTTTAAAATACATAATTTAAAAATAAAAACACAATCATTTAAACAAGTTTCTAGGTAGAGAGGTGCATTTTCCACCACTATCTCACATCATAGACTTTCATTGAAAATGTTCTTGTTTCTCAAGTTACTGGCCTCAGTGAAGGCATGACTGAATAAAATAAGGCTGATGTTATACAAGTGGTCAGACTCTGTAAGATTTTTTTTTTTTGCCTTAAAATGTATATAACTCTGGTACAGATACTTGCCAAGTGTTGATGGAACTTGTTTATTTTTGTGCTGAAGCCTAGAAATTATATTAAGCCTTCAGTGCATCCTACTGCCCACTGCTGGACTGGAACTGCAGAAGTTTACGTAAGCTGTGAAGAAGGATATATTTTGACAATTAATGCTGAGACATGCAGTGTTTCTGTTCTCCAACAAAAACCTTTACCTGGTAAGAAATAGCTGCATTGCGTGTTTTATTCAAGTAGGGAGGAAACTGTATAAGTGAAAGCTTTTTTTGCTTTTGTCTCTTCTATTGTGTACCTTACAGAAGTTGTAAAGCTATAATGCAGAGCCGTATTTCTTTTATTAGTATGATAAACATTTGAGAATGTCTTTTGAACTTCTGTGCGGGTTTCTTTAGCACCCAATAATTGGCTTTCATTTTTCTTTGACACACACACAAAAAAAAAAGCTCTAAATAGATCAAAACTGATAAAATGAACAATAGTTCCAGAAGCCCAGATTTTATTAACCAGCTCTACTAGATTAACATGAAACTATTAATATACCAGCTATACACAGTCTTTTTACTATTACTTAAGTATCAATAATTTATTTTATTTTGCCTGAAATACTGGACTGTCCTTGTTTGGTATGTTAGATAATGTTAGAACACATCTTTGAAGACTCATGATAAGTCTTCAGACAAAAAACTGAATTTATTGTAGTATTGCTTAATAGAATTCCAGCTATTACATAAACAATTTTCTAATGAAAACAAGGTTGTAAAGACTATCAGGCCTTACTGCAGAAAGTATGAAGCACAGAGAGTGAACAGAAGACGTCTTTGGCTTCAAACAAAGAAATCTGCTTTTAATTTATTCTAGAATGAGAGGACTCGGTATATATCCCTCAGATTGATGGCAACTTGCCAAGGTGATTTGTCTGCCTTATATATATTTCCACCTGTCTTTTTTCATGGGGATCTGCAGCAGGCTGGTGACTGACTAAAGTTTTCTGGCAGCAGCAGCCCATTCCACACCTTCTCTTTTCTGGGAATGCTGAGGTCTCTCCCCTGCCACATGCCATGTGCTGCCCTGTGTGCGTATTCAGAGGGCTCCCAAAACAGAGGACAGTGAGACGCAGCCAGCATCAAGCATTCTGGCAATGCCAACCTGTACCCTGTCATTCTTTCCCAGGATGGAAGGTCTTAGTCCTACTGTGCATGTGAAGCTCACTAGTTCAGTGAGGCCTAGGAGGAGTACTGGAATCTGCTTCTCCCTGACACCAGAACTGGGTGATATCCTGTTGTAGACCAGCATAGAACGATTTCTTTAATAAGCACGGTATCAGTGTTATTAGACAGGCTGGTGATAGCCTTGTTTTCTTATTTTGCCATGTAATACATTATTTTTCAAGCTGCAACAAGTATCCCTGACTTACTCAAAGTACTGTATCTCTGTTCAGTTTTGATAGTTACCACAGAAATGAAGGCTGCTCTTAAAAAAACTCAGCAAACCAGCATTCTTTCTCTGCTTTTGAAATTATCAGAGTTTTAAGTTTGCCAAATCGAGAGTTGGAAATCATCAAAAATTTAAAAATTGAGATGTGACCAGAAAAGTTTTTGACAGTTTGGTAGAAGGCAACAAGAATATTTGCCATTCAGGCTTTCCCTTGGCCTGTATATTTTTCTTTGAGTCTTCTGTCCTAAAACTGTGTAACGCAATTGTCTGTATTCATGTTGTACTGAAGCTTCTGCTTAATTTAAAACCTACTGCAATCTGTATTTATTTAGCAGAATGTTTAAGTGCATGTCCAGCTTAAGGCACATGACAAATTCCTGTTATGATGTTGCAAACAGGATCATAAGCAGCCCAAACATTCCACTTGGGCAATTTTTTCAGACTGGCTGAAGATTCTTTTGTAAGTAAAAAAAAGTAAAAAAAAACATGGTTAGAAATAACTACACCAGAACTTAGCACAAGAAGATACATAAATCTCCATCTGTATGCTCTCTGTGCCAAGTAGTGTGATCTCCCTTTTACAGTTGTAAGCTGAATCACAGAAAGACTGTGCCTGCTTAATTACATAAATTATAGAAATGGTGGATATTGGGGAAGAACACACATTTTTGATTCAATATACTGAACCTGGTCTTTTATTCGTTAGATTGGAATACAATTGACTTTTATTGCAATGTTGACATAAACAAGGTTGATATAATACATTGTTTTCTTTTGTGCAGAACGCATACGTAAAATATCGGACGTGGTGTCGTATGTTCGCAAAGAAGTACAAAAAAAGAAAGGTATTTCCATGTTCAAATCAAGCTACTAGATTTTTAGGCAATATCAGTGAGGTCTGGGAATAATAATATGTGAGCACAGCTGGAAGCCACTGGTTAGAAAAACTCAGCTCACGCTGACCTCTGTAAGAAACATCGATGACAATCTTTTATGTTTACATGACAAATGATTAATAGCTTTTGTGCTAATAGACAAACAAATGAATAGCCTCAGGAGAAAAAGTGGCAGCGAAATAATTTCTGATCGTTCTCATTTAAATTGGAATAAGTGATGCTAGAATGAGTTCCCTACTGCTTAGTTTTAGTAACTTTTTTTAGAACTGCAATCACTTATAATTTAGCCGAGTTAGGATTTAGGAGTGTTTGTTTCAAACACTTTGTTTTGGGCTCCGCAATATTCACATAACGGACAAAGTTCAGCGCAGGGCCGCAAAGATTATTGGAGAGTCTGAGTAGATGCCATACAGAGATGGGCTGGAGGAACTATGGGGATTTTACTGTTGCTTCAGCTACCTAATGAAATGTTACAGAGAAGATAAAGCCACACAAGTGAAGGACACAGTTTGCATCATTGGAAATTCTGGGTAGATATTAGAAAGAAAAATATTTTCACAATGAAGGTAGTCAGATGTTGGGACAAGTTGCCCAGAGAAGCTATGGAATTTCCATTCCTGGGGATATTCAGACCTCAGCTGGATATGACTCTGGACAACATGATCTAACTTGGAAGTTGGTTCTAAGTTTGAAGTTGGCTTTGTGCTGAGCAGGAGGTTGGATCAGAGGCCTAGAGTCCCTTCCAACCTAAATGACTCTGATTCTGTTATTGATAAACTTTAATGTGGCTATTTGCAGCTTTTACAAAATCAAATGTTTTCTCAAATTAATTTCTAGTTCATCAGACCACAATAGTACTGTCACCTCCAATTCTGTATACCAGTCTTCTTCTTCATTATCACCACAAAAAGTCCGAAGAGTATATAGCTCATGGAGCCTTTTTACTCGTAGATAGGAAATCATCCCAGATTTGAAGTTGAGACACATTGTTGCAATAAATCAAATTTGATATTTTATATTGGTTTTGTGCTTTCAGGTGGCAAACCAAGGGATCTGCAAAACCCAGTTTTATCTTCCTTGGCATTTTGTAGAGACGGACTGTACGCAACTGGAAGTGTAAGGCATCCTTTATGCTTTTAAATTACTTTTATTGTATGAAAATCAAAGAACATTTGCAGAGTTCACTTCAAAGACAGGAGTTGGAAAAAAAGTGGAGGGCTGCAGAACTATAAAGGTCATCTCTGGTGTTGCAAGTATTTTATTTGTTAAGGCGTGAAACAAGATATTGGGAGGGAGCAGAGTGGGAAGACATTCCATTTTTGCAGTCAAAGAAGCAAAAAAACAGAACAATGCTATTTTTAACAAGGGTATTCTAGAGGAACAGAAAAGAAGGATGGACAAAAAAATAGGACATTGGAGAAAATGATCAAGAGAATTGCCATACACAACTCAATATATAACCCAAACTGACAATGCCATTGTACACCACTGCTTAGGAGTGGGACAAATTATTATACTGTCTCAAAAAAACCCAATATGAAATCTTAAATATTAACTGAGGAGACTGTTTTTATCAAACATGGACTGTTATTAAGACTTGTTTTAAAGAACACCTTCATTTTTCAATAGATTTATTATCCAGGGTGGGAGTCCTCTGGATTTAAACATACTAAAGGCAAACGAAACCATTAGTGATGGGATGCAATTAAACACTGTTGCTGTAGAGATTTTCAGAAGTTCTTGCAGTTCAGTTTGCCAGAGTGGACCAGGGTAAATGACCCAGACTTGATGTGGTTTTGTACTTTTCTGCACAGGGGGGCATTTTATTCTTTTACCACATCAAAGATCTGCAGTATGAGATGAAAATCTGCGCTGATGTCTTGCAACCGATAACCAGCCTCATATTCTCTCCTGATTACACTGTACTTCTGCTTGTCACTGAGCAGGTATAGCGTTTGAGATAACAGCGTTACATAATGGGATGTTTCTGTGATTCTGCATGTGTATGCTGATGCTCTTAGTATGAAATGTTTGTTCTGTAGTCACACAAGTCAACAAAAGATATCAGAGGTGACCTTAGTCCATCTTGTGTTTTTAATGAAAGGTTGGAAAGACTTTTGATGAAGGACAGAAAAATTGTCTCCCACAGATGGGGGATTATAAAGTACCTAATGCTGAGATCTCCCAACAGAAATACTTGTGTGAGTACAGTAGAGCACATGATCAGCGTGTCCAGGTCACTGTGCATGAGCTCTAGGCTTGATGTGTGCCTGCACAGTAAGAAAAGCACAGCTTGGGTATGTCAGACATGCTGTAGCTATGCAGTAGAGTTGTTCTGTATATGCACCTGAATTTGTCTGGCAACCCAGCTCGAAATCCTTCTTTGACGAGCCTGATGTCCAGGAGTCCCAAATCCTCAAATTTCACTTGTTTTTCCAGACCTTTAATCATTTGCATTGGCATTTTTAAAGCTCTTAAAATGTTTTCTGTGTATTTGTGTGTGTCAGGAGGTTCTGAGTGCAATGGTAACTCTGGTCACACTCTCTCTCTGATTTCATTCTCCATTTGTAAAATTAGTAGAGGAGTTCAAAAATCTTTGTCAATATTAGTTATGAATTGTTTCTAAGAGGCTTTGAGATCTTTATCTAAAAAGATCTCTTAAAATTTAAGATTTATGATTTTTGCTTCCTGTTGTTTTAGATTATTTATTGATTCCTGGACTAACATTATTTTATTAAAGCAATTTTGGGAAACAAAACTTCTGGAAAATGTGACTAGCTAGATCACTGTGTAAACTAATACAATCCACTACATTCAGCTGAATTCTACTGGGCACCTTTAACCTCAATTTGGAGTCCAGTATAAAGCTTTAAAGAGTGAAGCTCAGAAAAATTGATATTTTTTGTTGAAGTCTTCGAAAGCTTTTAATGAAAAGTTTCATAACATAGTGATGAATTATTTCTCTTTATTTGTCAGGGGGCAGTCTACACTTACAAACCTCCCGACAGTGAAGAAGCTGTCAAACTCTTGGATGCATGCAGCGGTTATTTTTTGGCAGCTGATTTTCTCACTCCAGGGAACGAGTACTGTGTGGTAAGAAACGGTATTCTTTCTTATATATAATGGTCGCTCTTTTCAGGTAACCAATATGTTGCTAAAGCACAAAATCAAAAGCTTTGCAGAGATTGGGACCGTTCTGATATTTGTTACAGTTGTGTGACTTCTCATTAAGGAAGTAAATGGCATTAATTCATGTATGGCCTATAAAAGGGTCAGAATTTGCCCTAGAATAAAGGGTGGATAATTTGCAGGTGGATGAAATGTCATATTAGTCCTGCTGTTGATTTGTGTGACTCTATTTTTTGGGAACTGTCAGCATTTACCCTCTCCCGGATGAGCCCCCAATTTTAACAAAACCAGGGCAGGAACATAGCTGAGCAAAACGTGGATTCAATTCAGAGAACAGATGTTGGAATAAGAAATTCCTACTGATCTTTTCAGCCTTCAGCACAAACTGGAACAGCCAGAGAGATGCCTCTTTGCTGAGTCCAGGCACAAAGAAGGCTTTATTCGTGAATCTGTCCTTTCAGATAAATTCCTTGCTTTCCTCCTATGTCTTTGATTGCTGCAAGGATGTGTATTTTAACCAGCAAGTCTGATTCATCTCCAGGCCGTGAATTCTTCAAGTAGCCAGCCTAGGAACCCTGGGGTCTTAGTCAATTAGGTTTGCTGAATCAATTTGTTTGTTGTTAGCTTGGGAATGATACATTTTACCTGACTCTGAATGAGTAATGTGAGGGTTGATTGATCTCTAGCCATACTTTCCTGTGGAATTATGAAATTGACTGGATATAAGAAGGACTCAAGTACCATTATAATATGCATTCTTTTTCATGTGAGAAAACAAGACCTCTCCTTAAGCCCTTCCCTATGCAAATAAAATTATAAGCAGGTCTTTCTATTTCTGGCTCACTTCTGGGAATGCTAATATTGATCAAGCTTACATGTTTTGCCCTAGATTGTCTCTTTGTGCTTAAACACCATTCCTGTAGTTGCAGCAATGCACAAAAAATATTAAACATTTTCCCATGACAGGTGTATTTTGCAGCAACTGGACTTAAAGGAAAAGCAAGAGAATTCCAAGCAAAACTAGTAACACTTGATCTGCTGTGCTCATACATCAGTTGAATTTATCTTCTATAGAAGACCACTAGTCACTTTGGGACTATTTGGTTATTCCACCACTTTTGACTATGTTTTTTCATGTTCAACAGTCTGTAGCAACTTCAGGGGAAGTACAAGTTTGGTTCCTGGAAGATGGAACTTGCCTCAGCAAACTAAACCTTAATATGGAGGTACCTGTAACCAGGAGTTTATATAGTGACTGATAATTAAAATTTTCTTTAATATTTTTCAATGCATAGCATAATATTCCACAGATTTGCATCAACTAGTGCTGAGGAAAGCTCAGTATTGTCTTTGAACAACCATGAAAGAGATATTAAAAAGATTGCCTTTTAGAATGTTTCCTTGAACTAATAATTAATTTAACTCAGCCATAAAGCAGAGGAAACATTTTAACCTCATATCCTAGTGATGTCTCTTCAAGCATATGTTTGTAAAAAACAATATAAATTTTTATTATATTACTTTATTAAATTTTTATTTTTAATGGGTGCCAGAACCGAAATAAAAGTTTCAAATGTGTAAAACCAAAATGCCTTGATGGATCTGAAAAACAGATTTTAGGAATTTAGTTGATAAAGTATTTAAAATTGTTAGTGCTTTGTCCTGTTTTAAGATGCATTCAGACCCTGAAATCCAACATAGTAAGAAAAAAATCCCTTTCTATAAAAGCCGTACATGTAATTGCACTCACTGTTTTATTTAGGTGGAGCTTCTTTCACTGAAAATCTGGGTAGTGGATATAATGTGGTGATGTTGTTTTTCCTGAGGAGCACAAAATTAGGCTTTGATATGTAGGTACAGAGCATAGGTAAAATTCCTATGATGTCTCTGAAATCCTTTCTTTAAAAAAACAAAACAAAACAAAATAAAAACAGAAAGAAAAAGAAAAAAAGTTTTTTAGATAAACCACTTGGGGTTTCTTCTCCAAATTTTAGGGACTTTTAAATACTAAGAAACTTCATACTGACTTATAGCATAATATATAAAAAGATACGGAACTGTTAATTATCTTTTACTTCTCAACTAGGCAACTGCGGTGGCTTGCTGTCCCTCCTCCAACAGTGTTGCCATAGGGACCACAAGAGGTGTAATCTATTTCCTTGACGTTACCAAAGTTCAAGCTCCACGGGTTGTTCACAGAATTTTTCTTTCCACATTTCCAGTGCTGTCTTTGCAGTAAGTATGTAGTAACAAGGGCAGGAATATTGTCAATTTGTTGCTTGAGTAATACTGTTAGTTGAAAAAAAAAAAAAAGAAAGAAGTTTTTATTCTAAAAATAACAAAGTAAAATATTTTAACAGCTTCAGTTTTTCCAACATATTCTGAATTGCTTTCAAGAGGAGTAGGAGGAGGAGGATTTATATGAGAAAAATATAGGAAACCTGTATTTTATGAAGGTTTCACTGAGCACTGAAGATAGTAATGTATAAGATTGTTTCTGACAGATCACCATATGCAGTAATTACGTACAGTTCTGTGTATCTGAATTTAGAGNTAAAATTGTTAGTGCTTTGTCCTGTTTTAAGATGCATTTAGACCCTGAAATCCAACATAGTAAGAAAAAAATCCCTTTCTATAAAAGCCGTACATGTAATTGCACTCACTGTTTTATTTAGGTGGAGCTTCTTTCACTGAAAATCTGGGTAGTGGATATAATGTGGTGATGTTGTTTTTCCTGAGGAGCACAAAATTAGGCTTTGATATGTAGGTACAGAGCATAGGTAAAATTCCTATGATGTCTCTGAAATCCTTTCTTTAAAAAAACAAAACAAAACAAAATAAAAACAGAAAGAAAAAGAAAAAAAGTTTTTTAGATAAACCACTTGGGGTTTCTTCTCCAAATTTTAGGGACTTTTAAATACTAAGAAACTTCATACTGACTTATAGCATAATATATAAAAAGATACGGAACTGTTAATTATCTTTTACTTCTCAACTAGGCAACTGCGGTGGCTTGCTGTCCCTCCTCCAACAGTGTTGCCATAGGGACCACAAGAGGTGTAATCTATTTCCTTGACGTTACCAAAGTTCAAGCTCCACGGGTTGTTCACAGAATTTTTCTTTCCACGTTTCCAGTGCTGTCTTTGCAGTATGTATGTAGTAACAAGGGCAGGAATATTGTCAATTTGTTGCTTGAGTAATACTGTTAGTTGAGAAAAAAAAAAAAGAAAGAAGTTTTTATTCTAAAAATAACAAAGTAAAATATTTTAACAGCTTCAGTTTTTCGAACATATTCTGAATTGCTTTCAAGAGGAGTAGGAGGAGGAGGATTTATATGAGAAAAATATAGGAAACCTGTATTTTATGAAGGTTTCACTGAGCACTGAAGATAGTAATGTATAAGATTGTTTCTGACAGATCACCATATGCAGTAATTACGTACAGTTCTGTGTATCTGAATTTAGAGGGTTATTTCTCACTGAATATAAATTTGAGATTTTGTGAAGTTTAAGCCTTTGGACATCTCTTCTTATGTGATGGATTTTTATTACCATTGTTAATTATTCATTTGCTTACAGTTCCAGAAATTACTGGTCCTCTTGTAGTTAGTGATCTAAAAGGCTTTTTTGGTGTTTTTGTTTGTTGTTTGTGTTTGGTTGGTTTTGGTTTTTTGGTGGTGGGGGGGTATGTGTGTGGTGGTGGTTTTTTGGTTTTGTTTTGTTGGGTTTTTTGTTTGGTTGTTGTTGCTTTGGTTTGGTTTTGTTTGTTATTGAATAAATCTGAGAATATTTTACTTCTGCTTTTAAAAAAAATAGAGCAGATTTTGAACTTTTAAACATTAATATAAATCTGCCTGTTATTTTGACACTCAGATGTGTTCTCTTTTCACAGTTACCTAAGATAAAACATTAAAAATAGATGCAGAAAGCAACTTATTCAAAGTCAAATGAATGCAAAGCCATGTTTATTTAAAATAGTATCAAAATCTGTATAGTAGTTTTATTTTTAGAAAGGAAAAAGTGTTTTTATTTTAAATTTTATTTTAAAAAACTTCGAAGAAATATTTAATAAAGTTTTTAACACAGCCTACTATGGAGTATCATTAGCTTTAGATTGACCACCCACTCAATTAGAAATTGCACTCCTAGCACTGGGCTTTATATGAGGCCCGAACCCTGTAAACCCAGAAGCTGACATTCCAGTTGTGTTTATTCCACCAGTGAAGTCAGCTGAGTTATGGGAGTGGAATTATTTGACCCTTTTTACCCACTGTATTGAACTGTATTCTATTTGGATTTATGTTTTACCTAGTTATGATCAGAGTGGCCAGTTCCTCATCGCTAGAGCTGCAGAAGGACATATATTTATTCTAGATGCTCGGCCTTCAAAATTATTCCAAGTTCTTGGATATGTAGGTAATATATGTAACAACATTAAATACATGGTGCTTTCACTATTTGCTGCACTTTATAGGTATTTCCTGGGCAGACTAAGCCACTCTCCTTCATTTTACTTACTTTTTTGGAGGACTAAATATATTCTTCCCACCTATTTCCCAACTGTGTTTTGTCCTGGCCAACCTTTTTTTTTCCCCCCTCTTTTTCTCCTCCTTTGTAATTTTAGTTAGTAAATGCACCAATATTGCTTTTCTTCCAGGGCACATATAAGTCACAGGGGAGAGAATGGATTAGCTGGATTAGCTAATCAACTGATCACAACTCCAGCACAAAAGTAATAGTGCTGGCAGAGAACTTAAGACTTTTGTGGCTCTCCATATGAGAATTCAGACTAAAAAACTGTAGGTCATGATAGCTGGGTGGGATCTCCAGTTACAAATGGCCACCCCAGACATCTTTAACGTGGGCACTGCTGCAATTTTCAGCTTTGCTGGTTGATACTGAAGAATAAAAAAAATAGGGCATTTTAACTCTCAAAAAAATTCTGAAATTTGTAAATTTGTTTATGCAGTCTCTCAATTCCAGTCACATTATACTTGCAGGTCACATCTATGCATACAGATCTTCATTATACTTCTAAGTATAAAGGACATTATTTTATCATTTTAATTGGTTTGACAAATAGAATTACATCTTATTAGATAATTTTCAGAATTTGCTTGATCATGTTCTCATTGGCTGCCTTCTTAGATGAGGGCTTTTCTGCACTTTATCTGGAGGTTATCATCAAACAGCCTTGAAATTGCTACAATTCAAGCTGGATGTGAACTCAGATTTTAATGTTTCATGTAATAACATTCTGGTGCTTGGCGTTCTCAGCATCTGGAGCCTCAAGCTGAAGTTGTGTATGTGCAGCATTTTCTGAAACTAGGTTGTGGCTTGTCTGACATTTTAATCCAAGTTCAAAACTCTTAAGCTGAGAAGTATTCTGAACAGGGATCTCATATTTTTTGCTATGCTATCTTAGTAAAAACGATGTTACCATGCTTCAGTAACAATTTGCATTGGTGTTCCCTACCTGCTTCAGTGTTGGAGGATCAAGTGCTGGATCTTTCTGTAGTTTCTGACTTCAAGAGCGACTTAGTGGAAGTGATGGTACTTGTTAATGTGGCAGAGGTCCAGCGAGCGAGACTGGAAATTTTTTGTCTATGTTCAGCACTCACAACAGGTAAGAATTGAAATATATGTGATATTTTTCTAATGCAAGAACAAATTATTGTGATCTCTTAAGACAGAATATTAACAATCTTAATATTTTCTTATTAGTGCATACAAATTGTCACATCACAGGGGTTAAACTGTTTCTAGTGCTTCGTTAGAGCTAGTAGAGCTGTGTCTCTGCTTCGCTGCAGTGGCTGCATCAGCACAGCCCACAGCCTTAGTGTTAAAACCAGGTGTCGGAATTCCCTGTCTCCTCCTTGAAAAGTCACATCAGCTCATTCCTTGCTGAGGTTGGTTTTCATAATTGCTTGTTAGGTGAAACACCTGCATTAGTGGTAGTGATGCCTCTTCCTCCTTGTTTCTTTTTTAATCTTTTAGATAATGATAAGTGTGTTAATGAACGTGGAATACTTAATGCTAACATCATTAAAAGGAAGCAATATGATCTGGATTACCCTTTAAGCTCAGCAGTCAGATTGAAGGATAACATTGTGTATGGCTACTGTACCTGTGCACCTTTCATCTGTAAATACCATCTCTCTGAAGAGGTAATTCTCTGAAGCTGCTTTATTTTGGGTAGTGGTTTAACACCAGCAAACAAAGGCTGTAGATGAAGTGAATGTAGCAGGACATTATGTTAAAAAAAAATCCTCTCTGCACTAAAAATATCTACTCCATCCATAAACATCAACCTTCAGCATCCTACCAGCTGCTCAGAAACCTGGTAAAAGCAACCTCCTTGTTCTATTACAGAGAAAGCTGAATATTGGTTCTTAAAACTCATGCAGCTTGCAGGCACTTCACATGAAGCTTCTGTACTGGAGCTGTGCTTTTGTGCAGTCTGCTGGGAAACCTGAATATCCAGCTATTGAAAGAACCAAGCCCATGACTCTAAAACAAAACTGCAAACCCAAT
This sequence comes from Pampusana beccarii, assembly GCA_013399365.1. NCBI lineage: Eukaryota > Metazoa > Chordata > Aves > Columbiformes > Columbidae > Pampusana > Pampusana beccarii. Next base: position 250,402 of record VWYH01004336.1, on the reverse strand, counting down.
TCTTCCTCACAATGAAGTACAGGAGACTTCAGGAAGCCACTGTCGTTGCCTGCTGAGGAGCTGAAGCTCTGCAGCTCATAGGTCTCCCCAGTTAACAGTCAGGTCAGGCAAGAAGGTGGATTCCAGAGGGGAACACTCCTCCTTGCCAAGTCTCATACTTTCTAAGCCAAGAAACTCTAGGCCCAAACATACTGAATACAGGCCGTTTTGAAGAGATAAGCAAATCAGCAGCATAGCAATGGTACTGCTTCTGAGCTCAGTAATTCAACAACATTTTAAATTGCGTGTGATAACCCACAAAGCTATCATTAGTCTTCTCGAAATGGCATAGATGTTTCTATCATCTGAACTGCTGCTAATGTTTTGTTTGTTTGGCAGAATATGTCAGAAGATCTGTCGGTATTTTCATCAACAAAAAGGACTCCTAGCAATCAGTTTGGATCAGGGTTCCTCTGTTTATCACCCAACAGCCGGTGGCTGGCGTCAGCAGCAAACGATGGTGTTTTGATCATCTATCATTTTTCTACTATGGTAGGTAGGCAGGCATCAAGGCACAAGGTTTGTTTTGTTTATGTGAGAAAGAGGTGTGAAAGCTACTTTCTTGCACTGTAAGCTTGTCTTCACTTGAATATAAGGTGTTACAGAAAAATGTATGTTGAACATGAACTGACATAACATAATACAGTACAATTATTTTTATAATGAACGTGTATATGATCATACAAAGGACTTAGTTTCTTGTCCAGTGAATCTTAGGGTAGATAATTTTACTATTCTTCTTTATCTCCTGCAAAATCAATTTACTAGAAACTTTCCACATCTGTAGTCAAAAATTATAAACTCATAAATCCTATGTCTTTTACGTACTTTGGATCAACATTTTGGATTGACTTTTAACAATAAAGAACCATAATTTACAGACATATTCCATTAGAAAAACATATTTCCTGATGCTGTTTCTATGACTTTTCTAGGACATACTTGCTCAAAAACACTGTCATTCATATAATGGAGGGGGAATCAGATCCGTGGTATTTTCACTGGATGGCAAATCTATCCTCGTTAATGGCAAAAATGATGGTGCCCTTGTGTGTCTGCAATGGAAGTATGTATAAAGTGGCAGACTAATATTGGTGGTGTAAACTCTTGTATCCTGACAGACTAATTTTTGCACGTACTTGTGATTCTAGACTTCCTTTTTATTAGTCCCAAAGTAAGGAGAAGAGTTGGATAGAGATAAAATCATTCCTCTCATCTTTAGAAGCAGCCCCCCTAGCTCATGAAAAGACTTGTATTTTTGGTGTGGCTGCAATACAGGATTAAGGAATACCTTCTGATAAGTATTACCCACAGTGAGCTTCTCATCACCCTCATATAAACCACCTGGAAGGGGCTCTCTGGAGATGTAGGGGGTGTAATCTCATGAGACACTATTTTAACTCTGTGATTAGGAGACTTTACAGCTTTAATGGGAATACAACCATGGCTGTAGAGAGCTCTTAGTAGATGTTAAGAGTAAGAGGCATTTGAAACTACAGCTTTTCTACGGTATAACAAATATTTAGGTAGATGCGTGGATTAAAGATTGCTCTGCCAGAGCAGTATTTCAAATCTGGGTAGCCCATCTTTCAGAATTTCTAGTTCTGTAGAAGCCTCACTTAATTATGCAATTCTAGAATTCAAACAATATTGAATTGTATGTAAAAATATCAACATTTTTAACAACTTATAATTGTGTAATAATATTTCATACTTCATCCTTTACCATAATACACAAAAAATACATCGGTTCCCTTTCTGTTTACTAGGAAGATAAAGAAAACTGAAGTTAAGGAAGCTGATTTTCACTGGCAATCTCTTCTTGCTATACTGAACACGTCTACTTCAAATGAAAATGTTGCTTTACAATCTATGGCAGAGTGGCAGTCTGAACCAGAAACCACGTCAGGATCACTTCCAGAAGAGAAATTTAAGGTGTTTTCTCTATTTTTATGGGATGAAAAAAAAAAAGTTTGATTGTTATCCTGAAATTACACATCATAAAAACTGTCCTCAAAACAAACACTGATCCTTCTATAAAAGTAGAATAGCCCTGAGAATAGGCTGAATATGCTTAGTTATCAATTTGTGGAATAGTATTATCAAAGAAATGGAATAGTTATGGGAAGATGACATTCACATCTTCAATTTCACCTGGTTTCTTCAGCCAGAGAAAACTCTGTGAAAGTCAGTTTCTCTTCATGGGAAGTTATGTGTCATTCCCAGTGGGATGTTACTACTATACATTGTGTGTTACTAGTTGTATATACTTCTGTTGAAAAAGCAAACCAGTGATTACAGTCAGCCTTTTTGAATCAAAAGGCTTTGCATAAGAGCAAGAGTTTGCAGGATCGAATCTGTGGACTGGTTAGGGAATAGAAATGTTGTAACAGTCTCTGGAATTTGGTCGTGGTGGTGTTACTTCTAATGTGTGTCCAATTTTTATTTTATTTCTGTCTCTCTTTTATTCTCTGTAAGTACCTGAGATGGATGTTTATATCCTTAATTTCAGGAGGAATCTTCCAGTGTAGAGGTGACTGAAGATGGAAACATCCCCAGTTTGTATTCAGACAGTACCAATGAAATGACATGGCTAGGTCAGAAAATAAAGAAGGTACTTTAATAGAACAAGTATTAATCAAAGCTGGAGTTTTCAGGAGTCAGTAGTGATTTGGGGTGCCAAATTATATGCCGTAAAGGAATCTATTTTCTGAAGCTTCTCTGACGTTTGGACCTCTCTTTAAGACATTGTGATCTAGACTTTTAGAAATCCTAGATCAAGGTTATAAACACATCACTGCAGATACCTAGCCCAATAGGAGGTCTAAACACCAAAAGACCACTTCCAAACAAGGAATAAACTTAAAAAAAAAAAAAAGAAAAAAGGCCAGAGAAATTGTCTTCCTTTAGAAACTTGTAAAGACTCTTTTATTCTAAATGTCAAAAAGTTGCACAGAAGATTATTATCAGAAACTAAGCAGGTGGTTTCTTTTGCCCAAGGGCCAGAATAACAAAGTCTGCAGCACTGATAAATCAATAGTTAACAATATGACATTAATTACAAAACCCCTGAGCTTTATTTCAGGTTAAGGTTGAGGTGAATATGTTATGTAACCAAAGTTTTTATAAGCCAAAGTCTATCAAAGATTTGTCTACAGAGAGGGGGTTTAGTGCTTTGTGAGCCTGGAAATGGCTGTGTTAATGTTAGCATAGATTATATTTTCTTCCCAGAAATATGAATTTATGGATGCTAGCATATCCTTTCTGATATGAGCCAGAGCCTGGTATTTTGTCCAGCTTTTGGGGTTCAATTATAGGACAAAGCAAAATACCATTGCTTTCTGGGTGATCTCAGGAGTGACTTTCTAAATTAGGATGCAGTTTCACAAGTGGCCCAAGTCAATCTAAGAGGTACTGCCACTGAAAATGGCATCATCTCCATCCCCCTCCCAGACATGTATTCCTGTTTCTGCTTTGATGCTGACACTCACACTTCCGTATCTCTGTTGGGATTTTTTGGCAAATCCGTGTGACTGTGCATACACACAAGTACCCCATGACAGGAATAAAGGTTGAAGGGTAGCAACATTGTCCTAGGTTGTTTTAAGCTTCTCATTAATGTCCTAAGAGAGCTGCATCTGACTTTTAGAGGATGGAGTCCATCCAATGTCAGAATTATACAGCCCTTCCTTTCAGTCAACAGCCATCATCCTACTTAAAGTTATAAACTTTAGAAAGCAAATTCCAGAGGTGCAGAGTAATTGCAAAAATTTCCCTAAGAGATGAATTGGCAAGGCTGTAGAGGCAAAGAAAATTTCACTGCTTCCAGAATGAGTACTAGATGTTAGTTTACTTGTGTCTTTACATGTCCCACCTAGTGACAATGACAATGTCTTTACATGTCCCACACCTAGTGACAATGACAAATCTAAGGAATATAAAACACTTAACAAATTCTGGCAGTATTTTCTTTCATTTAAGCTCTATTGCTGTACAAATAGTTTACAATGTGACCTGGTTGTACGCTCTTTTTTCTCTTGAGCAATTCTAAGAATCATCTTATTGAATTAGGATTATGTCTGTTTCTGTTACTAATCCCTTTGAGTTTTGTTTTCTGTACAGATAATTTTCCTTTAGATTATTTCCATTTTTTTATCATCTTGTTTATTTTTGTCTTTCAACTATATATTTGTTTTATGTCAGGTCATTGGAGAAGAGACTCAGAGATTTGCTAACCAGAAGAAAGAGCTGCAAATGGGAATTAAAGAGCTGCGTAAAACTGTGAGTTTCTTACAAGGGTAATGGCTTTGCTTACCAGTTTTGATTACAAGTACACTTCCTTTATGGCTATCAGCTCTGGCACTCAGTTACACTTTTGTCATAAACTCTGAGCAGACAGGTAATAAAGAGATGTGTTTCTTCAGGGACTGTACACTGAACCTGTCAGAAACTACTGTCTAGGCCTTGGTTTCCTTTGCTCCAAATAAATATTCTGTGCCACTTTTATACCTTAAGCAATCAATACCCTCAGCAAGCTAGTTTCTGTCTAACAACCTTCAATTATAGAAATTACTGTCCTTTCCTCTTCCTTCTGTTTCCTTCCATAAAACTGCTATCTGCCAGAGGATAAGGCACAGTCACCTAGACTGGTCTGCCCAGGACCATGTCCAGACAGATTTTGGTTATGTCCAAGGATGGAGACTCCATGACCTCTTTGGGCAACCTATTCCAGTACTCAGTCACCTTCACAGCAAAAATGTGTCTCCTGATGTTTGGGCAGAACCTCCTGTGTTTCAGTTTGTGTCCATTGCCTCTGATCCTGTCACTGGGCACCACTGAAAAGAGCCTGGCTCTGCCCTCTGCGCACCTTCCCTTCAAGTGTTTATATACATTGATGAGATTCCCCACAAGCCATTTCTTTTTTAGGCTGAACAGTCCCAATTCTCTCAGCCTTTCCTTGTACGAGAGATGCTCCAATCCTGTAATCACCTCCATTGGACTCTCTCCAGTACCTCCCTCTACCTGCTGGCAGCACTCTCAGTACAGCACAGGACACTGTTTGCCTTTTTTCCCCAAGGACACGTTGCTGGCTCATGTTCAACTTGGTGTCCACCAGGACCACAGCTACTTTTCTGCAAAGTTGTTTTCCACTTGCTGAGCACCCAGCATGTCCTGGTGCATGGGGCTATTCCCCACCAGCTGCAGGATTTTGTGCTTCCCTTTGTTGAACTGTATGAGATAGATAATGACTTAAGTGATAACAACTTAATGAAGTTTTCAGAACCAGAGAATAAAGAATTGTGCACTACACATTCTTAGAAAGGATGCACAACTTCACATATAACATCCAAATCAACTTTCAGAGAAAGATGAAATATATTCACATAGTACTCTCTGTCACTAGCTACAGGCAGCACATTCTATCAATTACCATGATGTGGTTAAAAGTGGAGGCAATTAAAATAATTTTATCTGATATCAAGTTCTACAGTGTAAAAATAGAACTTCCTCTATTCACATTCAAATTACTTTTAATTCCCTATTTTAAAAAATAACAGATTCAGAAAATGATGCATGAAAACGAACAGGTGCCAGACATTGAGAAACTGGAGCAGCAGGAATTCAACCTGGATACAGAAGAACAGGAAAGAGCACAAGCAAAGGCTGAAGAAGAAGTGGCCAGGGTATGACAGAATGAGAACATTTTAAAGCTAGCAGTAAAAAGGAGGAAGAATGGTTGAAGAACAGAGGATGATCTCAAAGTTGCTGTTCACTGCTGACAAATCGGAAAAGTTAAAAGTATTTTAAGTCACTTTCTGAAGCAGGTGAAGCTGCTGATGCAGACATTGCTGAGTGGAACATGATCTATGCTAGAAACTATAAGTCTGACACTGTGGCCTTGGAAATGTTTCTTAAGTTCGATAATGCTTTTCTTCACATATAAAATGATGCCTTTCAGTAGCAGTAGTAGTATGCAATATAGTTTTTGGAGAAGATAGGTGCAATAGTCTAAGATGATGAAATATCGGTAATGCATTTCATCTGTTAGGTTTATTTCAATAACTCAATACAAATTGCCCATATCTTGCTATTTTGCACGATATCTTGTTACTTTCTTTTCTGTGTCTTGAAAGGTGCGGAAGGAGATTGAGATGGAGAATTTAGCCAACCGCTATTTGCAGCATGTCATCAAACAGGAGTGCTGGGATGCCATGTGTGTAAAAGGACGTGCAGTTAAGGTAACCTCTGCTTTCTAAATAATTTTCTGCAGTAGTTCATTGATTCCTTAAGGCACAGAGGCAAAATAAATAGAAGTTTAACACATTTCTGATTTGCTTATGGTATGGTACTTCTTCCCAGGGCTCATGCAAATCTTTTATTCTGTTCTTTTTATCTGAGCCTGGCTGATTTTACCTTCTAAGGTGGATAAGCAAATAGGTAACTCTTAAATTCCTTGTTTTCAGAGAGTATCTTTCTGCAGTGTTGCTAAAAGGAGATGTGAATCTTATTCTTCTGTGTGCAGTCAGTATGGCTTGTGCTACACAGAGCATAAAGGCAAAAACTATTGTGTCTATTAATTGATTCTCAATTTTATTCCTTATTTTAAGAAGCTTTTATAACTATTTAGCATTCAGGTATTGAACAAATGAATTGATAGATGCATTCTGAAAAACTTGGTTTTTGTGTTTGTTTTTTTTTTAATTGGACAGTGCTTCCATATGGCTTGTGAAGTGAAGAATTATCCACTGAAGGAACGTAGTGAAGAAGAGCTGGAAACTTTGGAGAAAGTTCTCCGGTTAAAGAAGATTGACACAGCTGATCCTAAGGTACAATCTCTTTGAATTACAGCACAAAGGCATTTCAAAACAGGATGTTCTGAGTTGGCATCTTATCCATTGTTTACATAGATATATTTCTAAGGTGCGTTTTCTTGCTGTAGAAATTGTCCAAATATTTTTTTAAGATAAATAAAGATGAAATGTTGTGGTTTTACTCAGAACAAATGTATTAGTATTAAAGAATCACAGAACAGCTGAGGTTAGAAGAGGCCTTTGGATGTCATCTAGTCCAACACTCCTAGAGCACTTTACTCAGGTCTGCATCTAGTCAGGTTTGGAATATGTCCAAGGATGGAAGATTCCATAACCTCTGTGGGCTCCTTCTTCTCATGTTTGACAACCCTCAGAGGAAAAGTGTTTTATTATGTTTAGGTTGGATGTCCTGTACTTCAATGTGTACCCAGTTCCTCTCAGTTGCTGAGCACCACTCAGAAGAGTCTGGCATTGTTGTCTTTACTCCACACCATCAGGTTTTTATATGCATTACTTAGATTCCCCCCAAGCCTTCTTCTTGAGGCTAAACAATTTTCAGCCTGTCCTTGCATGTTAGATGTTTCAAACCCTTAATTGTATTAGTTGCCCATCACTGACTTGCTTCAGTCTGCCCATGTCTTTCTCGTACTTGGGAACCTACAAACAGACCAAATATTCCAGGTGCAATCATTTTACCTTGTATTATTTTGATCACTGAGCTTAATTGCAGAATATAACATCTAGAATTTTTTCATACATGTGCCACTGGATTATGTACAAAATTAACACAGTTCTCATGTTTGTGATATTCAGGTTCAGGAGAAAAATCATGAGATGGCTGATGATAGTGCATCTTACTGCCTGATTGGAAGTCTGAGCTCTCAGTATGGTGGAGACACATCTGTCCTGTACCAGCAATGGGACTTGCAGACTAGAGAGCAGAAAGTCAATCAAATAATATTACTACAGGTGATATGTTCTTAAATTTGTATTACTGCGGTGACACTGTCATATCTTTCGGTTCTCACAGCAGCCACAGCCGCTGTTAGATTTTGGGCATGCTCACAGTATACAATGGAAAGTTGCACAGTATTACTCTTTCCTTTTTTGGTATTTCAGGACATAATTTACAAACTGAAAACTGCTTTTAACAAGGAATTTGACAGAGTTGTACGACAGAAGGAGCAGGAGATCGCACGAGTGAAAGAAAGAAACCTGAGGATCCAAGAAATCTTGGCTCAACTTGAGCTCCAAGTGGAATTGTGGGAGCCAGCTCTTACAGATAACGAGATGCCAGAGCGAGCGCTCACAGTTCAGGATTCAGAGGTGTCTGAAAAATAAATCTTTCTTTTTCACCCACTCAGATACAGTTCTCTAATTCTTCTCATTTCCAGACATGGTGTCAGTACTGAAAAGCCTTAAAACTGATGTGTCTGTGTACTTAAAATCATCTTTTTGACTGTTTTGCTTCCCTTTCTTTTTTATAATAGGTAGAAGCTCTAAATAAGTCAATCTGAAATGAATAAAATGTGTACAATTTTCATTTATTTTTAAAAGTTTTTATTTGTCCATAAATTAGGTAGAAATTCTGCTTGTTCCTGACTGTAAAATTTAAACCAGGCTTGCAGGGATTGTTTCCATTTCTCTATTTTCTATGAGCACCATTTTGAAACTAAGTAGTTTCAAAGTATCTAGGCACCAAAGCATACTTAGTACTGTACTTATAAACTCAATTGATAATTTATAAAGAAACTCCGTATATATTACATAATATATTCCACTGATCTTATCTGCTTTTTTGGACAGTCTTTCCCCATTTCTCTCTTCTCTACCACCAGTCCGAGTTATTCCACTGTCAGAAAAGGTATGCACAAAACACAGCTATCATCAACAAAGATAATGGTAGTTTGTATTTTAGTATTTTAAAATATAGCTTTTGGAGCTGTTCAAAAGACAAATTAGACAAATTTTCTCTTGAGAAATATTATCATAGGGCAGAGATACAAAAAGCATTAAGAATTAGTATTACAGTATCTTTCCAAATGTTCTTAGTCCATGTGTGATCACATTTGGAGAAAATAATCGTCATATGAACGTCATTTTCTTCCCTCAGATTAGAGCTGACAAATACTTGACTCAACAAGAGAGAGAGAAAGCAGAAATGATGGCTAAGCTTGAAATGGAAAGACGCCTTGCTGATAAGGTACTTCTAGTATTCTTTTTACTGAATAGGCCTTTGACTATTAGGCAGATTTATTTATTTATTGCCTGTTAGGCTTATTTAAACACTGCACTGAAATATCCCAGTAATGTAGTGTGGGAGAATACATTTAAGACGGTAGGTAATTATGATGTGTGCCTTTTCCCTCTTGTTATCCTTTACAATCAGAACTGCATAGACCAGCAGGGGGAAGAAAAGATTTAGTGTTAGGCTCACAATTTAAAAAAATGTGCTTAGTGGCAATTAAAAAGACCATATCAGGTGATTGGGGACTAGGTATGTTTTGAAATACACTCTACTGCTTAATTAAGAGCCTTGTGCTTGATATGTGGTTGTTGACTGAATAACCTCTGTTCGTCAGGGATCAGACTAAAAGATCGTAGTGCTTTCCTCTGGCTTTAAAATGCATCTGTGAAAAGCCTAAGATGGTTCTGTCCCCAAAGGAGATGTGCAATAAGACAGTAACACTACCACTTCTTTCATCCTAGCCTGCCAACTGGCCAGAAGTAGTCTATGCCTATGTGTTCTTTCCAAAACTGCCAAATGGCAGCATCCAGAATGGCAGTTTTAGTAAGTTATTTGGCATACGAACATCGTCCACCAGAAATAAAATCTGAGGCTTTTAGCATATTTCACATACATCACTGAAGAGCATTAATCTACTAGTGACACACATGATAATCAAATGGGTGATCTAGAGGTGAACTACCCTATTATAATTCCCCAAATTTCCAATTACTACAATTCCTTTTGCACCTTAAAATATTTTTTGTGGTCATTCCCAGGACAATGACAGACTGCGTGCTCTTGATGACATGATGGGTGGAGTACTAGAAGTCAAAAAGGAAGACATCTTGAAACTGGTGAGCTGTGTTTCTGCCATATCATTCAGGTAGTTTGTGGGCTTTCAAAGAAACGGGAAATTCAACGAGAGAATTGTAGAACTGTATTGCTGGGGGAAGGGTCTATTATCCATGGCTGTGATCTTACAGAAGAACACTGCATTCCATTTAACTCAGCAAAGATACAGTATTAGAGGAAGGAAAGAATGTCAAGGAGTGTCACAGAAAAAGGATACGGCAGACCCAAGCACTGTCCCTGGAATTGATCTGTTTTAGAAAACTAGGATCCCACTTAGAAGTGTACATTATCATGGAGTAAGATTTGGGGTTCTGAAAGAGAAAATGTGATACATCTTGTACCAACAGCAATATGTTTGACTACGTATTTTACAAGATCTAGCAGTGAATTCCTGTAAGCAATTGAAAGAGAAAAGCACGATTTACATACATGAAAACTACAGGTGCAACGAACAGACTAGAGAAACAGAACATATATGTTACTTAGACTTAAGGTTCACTTACATTATTTACCTTACTTGGCACTAAGAAATACCTTTCATTAAGTTTGATGTGTGCTGTAGTTTGTTAGTGTGCTGATGGAGACTTAATACGGCTTGTCTTTAATGCTTCCAGGATATTCCTCCACCTGCTTTCATATCCAAGCCTGAGCATCTTTTGACTGATGAAGAAAAGAAAATACTTGAAAAACATGAAGAAAAAGTCAAAGAGCTGAATGAAGAAAAAGAAAAGTATAGGATGGTAAATTAAAATGAGAAAATGAGTGGTTTTGTTCATAGTGCTCATGACCAAAGCTTCTGATCTTTCTCAGGAGATATTTCTAAAAATTAATACTAATAAATAGAATAAATGAAGAACAAAGATCATGTAGCATATTAAATAAGTCCTAACTTAGTAAAATAAGGCAATCTCTACTTATACCAATGGATATGCATAAAAATTCGTGATATATGACAAAAGGTAACTTTCCTTCACAAATGTACTAGTATTCCTAATTTTTTTTTTTCAGCTTCTATTCCCAGAGTGGCTGATGCCATAAACAAATAATACCATTATATTTATCCTTCAAAATGGTAATTGGAAAACATAACTTGATAGCCTGGCAGCACTCTCCTTCCAAACAAGTAATTTCCGGGACCTTTTGGCTGAAGGATACAGTTCCATATTGTGTTTTCTCCAGCATCTGATATACTATATCAGAGCTTCTTTGTTCCTCCAGATGTAATATTGTTGCTTTTGCCCTTCCCTTCCCCAGGCACTGCAAAATGAATTGAAGAAACTTGAAGATTCCATCCAGGAAACAACACAACATTTTGATAAGACTGTGTGCAAACTCTCCGAAAGCAAAGTGAAATTAGAGATGGTCATCTATCAGGTATTGCAAAGAACATTAATTTTTTTCTGCCTCTGTGCAGCAGGAATGCTAACCTTTTTTTATTGCAATCTTTTCACAGGAAGAACTCAAAATACTCAATCTTGTTTATGCTTTACTGTTGGATGAAGAGTTGGACACTAGAGAAGCTGGACTTCATAATTTCCTTACGAAAAAGCAGAAAGAAAAGGCAAGTTATTCTTTAGAATGCTTTTCTTAGAAAAAGTGTAATATTTACAGTACCATTTCTTGTGGAAGCTGCTCTTTCCAAATCAAAATTTTGCCATAATTGATTTTCTGACAATTTACACGGTCACTGACTTTTTTTTTCTTGTCAAACACAACAAAATGGTCTTCCTAGCAGAGTATAAGCATTTAACAGCCTTGATAAAACAGATAAGCTTATTATCCTGACACATAGCAGAACTATGTCATGGCAACAGGGAAACTCTGTTCTAAAATGAAGAACCATCCACTGAACAGCATCTGAGAATTTTTGACTGGTCTTGAACAGCATTTGAGAATGTTTGACTGGTCTTACCTGTGCTGACAGGAAATCTTTGTACAACTGAAAACAAGTATCAACATTCAAAGATTAAAAGGAAGACTTATAAGCATTTGAATAAGCTATTTCTTCCACAGATTTCTTACTTTCTTAAGCGGTGGACTAGCTTAATTTTGTATCTGCTCACCTTTTAGCAGTATCTACAAGTAACTACTTGAAGGAGGCATTATATTTTTAGTAAAAAAAGCTCACAAGGTTTTATCTAGAAATGAGAAAGTGTCAGCTTCATCAATGTATGTAAATAGCCATTCAGTGCTTTTGCTGACTGACTTTCACTCCTGAAATCTTTTGGTTTTTCTATAGGTCAAGACTGCAGGAACAATCCAGGCTACAGAAGATAAAATGGAGGCTTACATAGACAACTATGAAAATGCAATAGATGAAGAGAAGGTGAGACTCTCAGCAAACACAAGGAAGTTCAGAAATTAAAAAGTTAATGCTGTGTCTTGATAATGAGAAGAAAATACTTCACTGTAAGCATGGGAGGAGTTCTGGTCAATTTGCTGATCACTGAGATGAAGCAATAAAGGAGAGTATGCACATAGAAGAATTTATGAAATAGTCCAGATTCCTGTGATTCTTGGGAGCAGTTGGAAAAGCACCATATTCTGTATTTCTAAGATATGGGCAGGTTGATGCTCTTTTAAAAATAACATTGTGGTAACAAGGAAACCTTCTGTTTCCTTCCTAGAATCTGGAATGTGGTTTTGCAAAGGAGTTTGCTGATGTACCTGCCAATCTCCTTGATGAACTTTACCAACTTTACAGACATCGACCAAAGTAAGATCCCTTCTGATTCCATCTGTTTAAATAGCAATATATTGCTTGTGTGTCAAGAATGAAAATGCTATTTATTTCAGTAGTCTAAATTATTTTTATAATTAGTAGACTGCCTGCTTTTTGGGTTTTTTTTAGTTAACAATGGTTGATTTCCTATCATACTAGTGACTGCTATTTTGACTACTTACATTTCCTTATTCACCCTACACAATGTATTTTAAATGCAATCTAACTAAACATCCAGTCTCAAACCCATATTTTCTTGTTTTGTGTAAGATGCAGTCTTACCTATTTGCTCTTTGTAAGAGGCTGAGTGTATGAAATGTTCTTAGTTGTTTGTGAGCTTCTCTTATGCAAGAAAAAATAATAAATAAATACTGTTTGTACTATGTATGTGCACTAGGATCCCAAGGACACGAATGCTCCTTGACAGTGCTAACCCATATAGGGATTGTTCAGACTCGGCTGAAGATTACAAAGATGCACTTACCACTTTAATGAAAGCCATGGATGAACTGGATAGTCCTGAGCACATGCCTAATGGCTTAGACCCATCTATATGGGAAAATTTTTGTCTAGCTAGACGAAATAAAGTGGAGAGTGAGGAGCTGGTATGTAAAATTCCTTATTTTTACAGTGTACTTCTTGATATTTTCAGGTCTTAAACCTCTCTTGAGTTCAAGTGTAGGGTCAAGCTAGTGGTCAGCTGACAATGCAGCATACATGAGCTGCATTTGAGTTTGAAGGTTGCTTCTTGACACATTCAATTCAGAATAATGGAAATGTTATCAATAGAAACCAGGTCTAGATTTCCTTCAGAGGAAACATTAGCATATGAATGTGGATGGATTTGATCAGAATGATTGTGACCTTGATACAGTTTCATTTAAAAAAAAAAAACGATCATTTTCCTTTTCTCTATCCATATAAAAAAAACTATGAAGGTATTCGATTTCCATAATCTGTTGGAGTCATTCTCACCCATTAGCATTCTACATTTGTACCAAAGCATTCTCATAATTTTCTTAAACCATCAAGAGCAGTTCTTAACAAAGGATGTTGCTGGAAAGTTCTAGCAAGAGATTTGTTCAGTTTAAAAGCATGAAGGTGTAAATCTGAATCATCCAGAGACAGAGATACATGACCTTTGACCTAGAGAGAAGGAAATATGATTTCCCTTCATGTGAATAAACTATGCATAAATGAATAAATTGCTGAGCAGAGTGTAAGGATTGTAACCTCTACGTCTAATGTGCTCTACTGGGATTTTCAAAATACCAGGCTGCATATTTAATGCAGACATATGTCTTCTTAAGAACTTGTCTTCTCTGTTCTTGAAGACTCTTGTCCTGACATACTAGAGAAGTTGAAAAAATTCAGAATGTCATGGTGTTGCTTGCTTAGGTGAAATGGAAGGCTATAACACTGACAGAGATGCAGGGCTTTCTCCGGAGAAGAATGGATGACAATGAGAGGATTGAGTCAGAAATAGAAGACATTTTCGAAGAACTCACTTGGTAATTTTGTTTCTTTTCCTATGTTCAGCTACATTTTAATACTTCACCAACCCAGTACCAAAAGTTACATACAGAATTACACAGCTGTGTTCTCCAGCACTCTTTTATCTAGGATTCATCAAAGAGACCTATGGGATTTCTGATATGAGGTGTTATTGCAGCACGTGTGTGCAGGCAAAAGCAGCTCTTAATCTACCATCTTAAGTAACAACATCAGTTCAATTCAAACTGACTGCCCCAAAAGCTACATCATACAGTGAATACCCCAAAGCCTTTGAGGCCATATTTGCACTAGCTTGCTCACTTAAATTTTGCTTTTGTAGGTCTAAGATACAGTGATCAGTCGTAATTGCAATATGCTGTGCAGTCACCTGACACCTGATTTCACTGAGCTGCTTGGACCTGCAATATTTCATTTTTTCATGTACATTACGTAATTTTCACATTCATTGTCATCCAGGAACAAACCCTAGATAAAATGTACAAGAAGAGGGGTGTTGGCTGGGAGTCTTCTCCATTTCCTTTTCAATTATTAAGATTTCTCTTCAGCAAGGACACTTTCTCTCAGAACATCTGCTACAGTGTGTTAAACTGAACCCAGTGGCTGAAAACTGCATGTATGGAAATAAGTTGCAAATTCTGTAGCCACTTTGTGTGCAAATAGGAGACGGGCTGTCAAAGAGTAACGCCAACATGAATATACTACTTACCAGTAATAAATACAAACATTTTGAGAATCATGGGAGGATTTATATAATCCTGTTGAAATCACTAAACATTTTTTTTTATTTTCTGCCATTTTAGGCTGCAGGAGGAGAAGATGAAATTTCAATTGAATTTGATTGTCCAGTTTTTGCTAAAACAAGGGCAGGTGGAACTGGAAAGTACTGAGATCCCAGAGTACAGTGATGCCATTCTCATTAAGAAGAGTGTTGTTGAAGAACTGAATTGTGCTATCATGGTAATTTACATTATCTGAAGGAAATTTAAGCTTTTTACACACATGTGTTGTCCTTCAGGGGCTTTTTCTCCAGTTTGACATCTAGTTTCAATTCATAACTACACATCAGTAGGCTCAATTGTAATCTAGAAACTATTAAGAATTCTGTAATGTCTCTTATCATGATGCAAAGATTGCAACTCAGACTGCTTTCTTGATGTTTGATCAATGCAATTCAGATCAATGAAATGGCAACCATTTTTAGACACCCCATCACTTACATACAAGCTGTAAATAGAAAATGCTAATATCCTGGGCACCAGTCCAAAAATTCTCTGAAGGTAAACTTACTTATAGTTAAGAAGCACTTGAACAGTAACTTACATTAAGATTTTAAAAACTAATACACTTTTTATATAAGGTGAAATTGGTGATCCTACTTAAAACAGTTCTTCATATTCTTATTAAAAGTTCTTTTCTTAGGCATTCTAGCTGTACAAATATTGCTTATTACTGCTGCTGAACAAAGCCTTCAGCAAGAGCTGCAGAATAACTTATACAGAGTAAGTTTAAATTCTGTAGAGTTAAAATGCCTTTGCATTCTTACAAAAGATAGAAAGATGGAGAGAGAGGTTACTTGCAATTTTCTTCATCTCCTTCTATGATCCAAGGCTGTGGCACTGAGCATGAAAGGGAACAAAATTCCACAAAAGATAAACATCTGGAGCAAAGTGTGAAAACAGACTGCAGTATAGCATGTTTTCCTTACTAAAATTGTAACTTTGGAAGCTTGCTCTTCCGGTTGCAAATAATTATTCCATAATCTGTAAGTGTGTTAATGAAGATTAATCTAATTTTCAGTATCAAGGAGAAAAAAAAATTGCTAGCATGGTGGAATATAAAGACTTCTCTAAAGGGATATTTAAGCTGGAATGGGAACACAAGAAAATGAGAATGCAGATAGAAGATCTGAAGCAGAAGGCTCAGGATATCGTAACACTATCTATTACAAAAGATCGCCAGCTGGTGAGTGACTTTCTCTAATTTATATTTCAATCACAGAAAATTTTACTGCCCATACCTGTAAGACTGTTTATACGTCCTAAGGCTCTTACTACTATGAAGAAACCTGATGCCTAATAGGTCAACAATTCAGCTTTCAAAGGGAAGATTTACTGTTGAGATTGATCAGTGAAGTTGTTTGGGATGTTCAGGTGCAAACAAAACCAAAATTAGCCCTAACTCTTAGTGTTTCAGAATTGGTACTGGGAGTAAGGAATCGGGATTTTGCAGCCTCAAGGAACAGATCTAGCAAATAAAGCACCATACCTTCCTTTTAAGTGAAAGGTCTGAGATGCCTCCATCTGGTGTCTCACAGAAATACGGTAACTTTTGCTCAGTATACAAAGAGCGTTCCTACAGGAGCCTCCCTGAGCTCCACTCACTGCCATTTATTGGCCCAGCAGCAGCGGGACAGGGAATTGTTTGCAGGTAAGAGGCAGCAGCTGGCCTGCAAGTCAGAACCCACAGAGCTTTGAACAAGCCCAGCTGGCAGAGCAGAGAAGACAAGTAAAGGTTGTGGGAGAGAGCCCAGGGTACCAGTGGGACAAGAGAGGAGGAAGAAGAGAGGCTGTAGGGGAAGCCTGAGGGTATTGCTGTATGGGATGTAAAGGACTGCAAGAAAAGCTAATGGTTTTCTGGTGACGGGATGAGGGGCATAAAGGTTTGGAGTAAGGGATATTGGAGGATAGGTAAGCTAGAGATATTGCAGTGTGGGGAGCTAGAAAGTACCAAGGAAATGAAGAATGTTGGAGAGCAAGTAAGGATAATGCAATTCAATTAAATACTAAAAGAAAACCCAAAACACGTGTTTTGCTTAGGCTTCATTTGTTTTGTTGCTCTCCAAACTATTTGTTCATTTCTGAATCACAGCCAAGGGATTTCTGTAACTAACAGCAACAAAACAGCTTTCCAAAGAGGTGATGTGCAACACACTGAAAAGTTCTTGTAGCAAACTTATCACCAGTGTTGCTGGTAAATGTTAGCTCTTAAACTTCCTTTAAACTGATTAGCAGAACTGTTGCCCTTTGGAGAGTTAGACTTGCCAATAGCAAAGGCATATACCAGTTTAATCAGAATTTGACTGTTCTGAGGGGCTTGCCTTCACTTTTTGTGTAGAAATGTGGGGTTAGTAGGAGAGACAAAGAAACAGAGACCCAAACAACAGGAACAGAAAGAAAGGTGGCTTAAATGCATGTGGGCAAAGACCTGAGAACACCTGGAATGAGGGCTGGTAGTGAAGTAGTAAGTGAAAGCTGTTTGCTGAAGGCAAGGAGCCTGCTGGCTCTTTGCTGTTTCTCCTCTTCTAACTAGAGCAGTCCACAAAATTTTAGCTGTCACTTTGGTGGGGTAGCACTCTGGAAGGACGAGTCTACATCTACAGAAATCTGTCTACCACTCATTATGGGTAATACAGCCTGTTTTACCATTTGTTATTCGATAAAGAGATATTTCAGTTGCAGTGAGCCCAAGAAAAAAATCTTTAATAAATTATCTGAAACTTGAATTAGTATGCAGATATGAGAACAATAAAAGAAGTAAGAATTACTCGGAAGCCACTTGACAGAAAATAATTGCTTTCTTCTGTGGCCTAAAGTCAGACTGTATAGCACTTTGGCCTCCACCAGTCTAGCTTAGACTACCTTATAAGCAAAAGTATAGCTTGGGTTTTTTGACAACCTCACAACAGATGTGCTTAGTCTTTTTTTCCATTAACACATAACAGATAACATTATTTTTAACAGCTGTACAATCTAGTATTCACACAGCATCCAAGAAAATCTTTACAATGTCCATTTATGATCACTAGTAAGCCTTTCCACTGTCCAGAATTCTAGTTTTCTGAGTTTTACATAGTATGATTATATTTACAGAGGCGTGGAATTGTTGAGAACAGACAGACTTAATAAGATGGTTTCTTTCTGGTTTTAATTCTTCAGTTCCTAACTGTGTTGAACTACAACAGCCGCATCGCCCACCACATTTCAGTGATGGAGCAGACTCTTGACATCATGGATCAGGTAAAACCTAAGTGAACCCCTACATCTGAAAGACACATCCTTAGTTTAAATGCAACTCCTCTCTTTCATTAGCAAGAGGTGTTTGTAAGGAATAACTGCACCTGATGTAGGTGTGCTAACTCTTCAGCTACCTCAGGGACTGTTGGAGCATAGCCATAACAGCACTCATGGATGGATCTATATATCCATGTATTTATTCATCTGACTTTCAATAGTTTCTTCACCTTGTGCGGAGCTGCCTACAGCAGTGATTCTCTGAAATCTTTGGAAGCGGTCATCATACATTGATTGCTGCATAGGTCACCCCTGTGGAGAGAAATCTATTTGCTGTTACTGGAGTCAAATGCTCTCCTTCCTGAACACCTGCATGCAGATCTGGTTATCACCTCTTGCACAGCATTGCCTATAAAAGTCACTCTTCCATTTCTTATGAAGGATTCTTCCAGTCTTCACTGCTTAATATTTCTCTCCAGGAGCACCAGCCTGTTCATAATAACACTCCTCCCCTATATTCAAAATAACATAGACACAACAATCTGATTTGCTGGTTCTGTCATCTGTTTCAACATTCAAGTTATTATCCTTGCTTTTAAGTGATTCCACTGGATTTTCTCCAGGTCACTGTATCTGGCATCAGCCTCCTCTTCAAGCTTTAATATTTACCTTGTCCTCTTACAGCCCAACAGCTTCAGCACAACCAGCTTTTCTTCAGCAGCTCATGGCAGACAAGAGAGTTCTCAACTCACTGATTTCATTGACTTTCTTTCTTCCCTTTGCCTTTAAAATTTTATCTTTAATATATCTCTCTCCCTGACCCATACCTCTTTGTTTCTTGTCTACTACCTATATTAGATTTCCATAAAGCAAACTGGAATACAGTGTGTGTGAAAAACACTATATGAAGTAAAGCTAGAATGTGCTACTAGTCACATCAAAATACATAAAAGCTTATTGAGCTACCATGCAGTGCTTAAGATTATATGTTTCCATCAAAAGTTTGTCTGAACAGCTTTTGTATAATCTCATATGTTTGCTTTATTCATTTGGAAATGGACAGCTGCACAAGAAGAAGGTGAAGAAACGTCAGAAAAGAATGAAAGAGCTGGAGAAATGCATCAGTTTAAAAGAACAAGAAAACTACGAGCTCAGCCTGGAGCTGAAAGAAATGCTTGTCTCTGTTTCAGAAAGGAGGTGGATCTTTAAGGCAGCCAGTGAGTCACAGTAACGCACTTTAAGTCACAAGTAAAAAACACTCAGAAAATATTTACAAGGCCTGGAAGTCCTCTTCTCCACCAGCATCATCTGTGGGGCAATGAGCACTCATTACTGTATGTGCACAATTAGCGCGGCCCTTTCTACCACAATTTAACATCATTTATGTAAGAGCATACCTAGAAATTGTTGCTCTTGTGACCAATATTAATTAAGTTGCTGAAACTAATATTAGAGTCATTAATACCTTCATTAGGCAATATGTTTTAATTCACAGAACTGTTCAACTCACTTCTTTCCACACATTCAAATGAACAAAATAACATGAAGTGGAAAAGGGTATTCACTTTTGGGTAAACTGTAGAGATCTTTCCACTAGTAAAACAGTTACAAATTTTCAAAACAGTGAGTACTTGCTAGAAATTAAAGGAAGCATGCCCAATGCCTTTTAAATTTTTTTATTTTGCTTTATTCAGTACTATAAAGACTCTTAAACCCAGCTGTGAGCCTTTTAAAAAACACCTGCCTATTCTGTAAAGAACTTGGAGTAACCCCAGGACAGGTCTGATATAGACTATGCATCCCCTACAGGTGCAGGCTAACCCTTGTATTTTGTTTTATGCAGACACAAAGCATGTTTCTGAAAAGATGGCAAAGCAGCGTCACCAAGAGATTTTGAAGCAGAAACACCTACGTGGTCTTATAAAGGAACAGGAAAAAGAGTTTGAGATTCTTCAGGCAGAAGCTCAAAGACTGAGATCAAGAACATTCCCTGATCTTTAAAAATCAGACTTCAGGTAGATTTATAATACCATGGTCTTCTCTAAGAAAAAGAACTTTTCTCCTTGAACTTTTCTTTCCACAAACGATTTCTTCTGTAATTTCTTTAAAAATAACTTCTGTTTGAAAGATGCATGTTTGTCTATACTGTATATTTTATACCTAGTTTTATCCCCATTATATTTCAGTTCATGAGATATGTTTCTGCTGTTTTGATTATATGAACCGTATAGCTCATTACAGAAAACAAAGGGTACAAGAAATTGTAGACTGAGAGAAGAACAGGTGTATTTGTATATCCTTAGTCTGCAATATGCAATTGTAGAACATTTTGAAGGTGCAGTGCTGCAAGAAATCCATGAATTTGCATCTGCTAAATTAATGTCTGTGGTTTTGACTTCATTTTGCTTTTTACAATATATTTACACCTGTGAAGGCACAGGTGTAGGCTGCTGACAAGATGAAGGTATGCTTGGGCATGACCATTTGTGGTACCTGGCCCTGTCCCAAAAGCTGCTGCTGCTGCTCAGGATGGCATAATTACCCACAGCCACCAGTAGCTGTGGCTGATGCCACTGGCACAACTACAGGAAAACCAGCTTTGGAACATCTGGTCTCCTGAAATAGTTGCTGCTTTCTCCCAGCCCTTCACAGTGATAGGAAGTTTGGTCTCCTGCCAGATCTCTCCAAGACAGCTTAGAAAGATAAAGAACCCTTGATAACAGTAACTGCTGCTGGAGTAGGATCTACTTCCTCAAGCATTCTGAACAATTTTTATCTTCAATGGTGTGTGTTAATTCTTTTCCTTTCATAAATTCACATAAAATTTAAACTCATGCCCTTGTAAGAGCATTAACAGCTTTGATACATTAGTTTAACAAAATCCTACACTTGTAAGGAAAACTACTTCTCTTATGATTACATCAATTTTTGCTTTATTGTATCTTACTGGGGCCTGTAACGATACTAATTACATCCCCATTCTTCTTGCAGGACTTTTTTCTTCCTACTTAAACTTCCCTAGAACTAGCAGAGTTCCAAATTTGCTGGGGATCTCAGTGAACAGAACCACCCCCTTAACCATTATCTTTTTTTATTGAAGAGGCAGAAGAAATAATATCTTAAATCTCAAAAAGTGATTTGCAAAGAAGGCTGTTCCTCATTAGTTCTTTGTGGACAGCAACATTCAGTATTCTTAAGAGCAAGTTGTGGGTACAGATTTAAGTCTAATGAGTCCTGTTGACATTAAAAGGGTCTGTATGATCTTTGATTTTTTTTTCCCTTGAGGTATGTAAGAAATTACTCCCTTATTAAGGAAACAGGAAATGGCATTTGTAAACAAAACAGGTTACAACCAATGAGAAATGTGATTGCATATAAAATGATATTCATAGCAGAGTGAGCTGTAGAGTAGTTAAGATTTGTATATTGTTACACTTGATGAGCAATGATTTTAAGGAGAATAAAAGCAGAAGTCCCCACACTATATACATAGGCCATGATGAGAAAATAAGCAATTTCAAGTTAAGATAAAAAAAAACTTTAAAGAGACAACATTTATTGCAGGATAAATGAAATGCTGAAGTTTTATTCAGCTTTATGATACTGTAGTTGAAGCACTCTCATTAAAAAAGGCTTTGTTTTTTCTTATTTATTTGAAGAGAGAAAACACCCCATCTCACACATGAAGTAGTAAACAGATGTTGGTTGTGATTTTCTTGCCTTCCCTGAAGACAACTGTCTGGACCAGTATCTGAACATGAGTGGGTTATGGCACATTTCTCTCAGTAATAATTAAAGCTATGGAGGACAACTCATTGCAAGCTTCAGAATACGAACAACATGAAGATGAATTATCTTTACTTAACTCGCAAAATGCTGTTATTAGCTGACTGGCAGCAGGAAGACATTTGTAAACTAGTGATGTATTGATGTACAAAGAACTAAATTCTTCCCTCTCTGAACATCAACAGAAATAACAATTGAGTTATTTATTTCAAGACAAGTAACCACACAAAGATTAATCAAAGAACAGACTGCCTTCTACTTACTAGAGTTATGACTTGATTTAATTTTATTTTTATTAAATAACAATTCACTGATCAACTTATCAAGCCAGATTTTTCAAAATAGCACGAGTTCAATCTTTCCTGTTAAGCAATGCCTTTTACAGTGACAGCTCTAAGTACACAGCTTTACAAACAGCTCCTGAGAAAACCTCCTAACCTCAAAGCATGAAGTCCACTGTCTGATTAAGACTTCTTATGTGATCAGAACTTTCAGTCTTTTCTGCTTACACATGTCTGTAATTAAAAGCTTTGCAGCTGTAGATTATGCATCTACAAAATCTTCTTCTGCTCTGCTGTAGTGCAATAACTGGTCTTCTAACCCAAAAGTATCTATCAGCTGAGTGAGACTCACTTTCTTGCCATCTGCAGAAAAGGCTGACTGTAGTTCATACAGCATCAGCTGGGTACTACTTCTCCATTTCACTATCAAAGCCTGTAGTTCAGACAGGTTGTTCTGAAATTGGGACAAAACAAAGAACAGAAAAACTGTCATTTGCTGAAATGTAGGGGGTTTTGATACCCTACAGATCTACTTTTATAAAATGCCTTAAACAAACACCACACAAGAAAAAGTCAGTATTGTTGCTTAAATCAATAAATGACGATTACAGCATTAATTCTACTTCAAAGAATGACTTAAAAGTGCTTTTTCAGAGGTTCACCTCACCTTAGATCGGTACATCTTAACCAGTTTGAGCCTTCGAAGTAGTTCTTCCTTCTCTTGCACTTGTTTCTGCAGCCTAATTTTCTTTTCCAGGGGCTGTTGCTGACTATGATCAGCCTGTAGCACAGGAGAATTCTCTGCTGATCCACACAGATCATTTTCCTGTAAGGGACTTTCGAAACATGTATGTCCAGTGCCATTTCTTTCCGGGTTTTGAGAATCATCTTGTAATCTGGAACAGTCTGTACTTGTCTTTGGCAGGCACTCTTTGTCAGCATCAGCACAGCCTTTCTCTTCAGTGTCTATTTTGAGCCGTTTTGCCACTGTAAAATTAGCATTAAATGAACGTCTTGTTTTCCTTAATCGTTCCCTCAGAGCTGCACTCATTGGCTGAAAAACAAACCAACAAAAATGCCAGAAAGATCAGAACAATCTAATCTTTTGATCAAATTTAAGAAAACTGTTTACCCTGGTTATTATTTACATGTCATATAGGTAAAGATCATTGTAAAGCCAGACTTCCCAATTCTCACTATATCTTTCACAACCATAACAAAGCTAACTTCTTCCTTTGACCTGTGTTTGCACACACAGCTGCAAGATATAGAAAGACATACCTCCACATTTTTTAGGAGGAAATCCTGTATTCCACTGAGGCAAACCTACTTGTCTAGTCTTTGTGCAGAAGATATAATGCATACTTCAACTTGGCTGATTTTATTGCATCATGTTCAATTTTTCCCTCTAGTTTGACAGAGATAAGAGACTTTTTTTTTTTTTGTTCCATCCCACCACACATACACTTTCTGTATTAGCAGCACTAGTATAAAACTTCTGTATTCTACTTGAGAGTACTAGAAATTATCTGTATAGTTTTGACTTGTTCATGCTTTGAGATCCTTCACTGATAAGCAACTAAAAGGTGATCTTTTTTCTTCAAAAGAAGTTACCAGTTTGTTTTTACAACCAGCATCTAACATTTTCACCTGTGAAAATATGCTAAAGTATGGGAGAGAGGGATTACTTAAGGAACACTTGCCAACCCACCCTACCCAGCGTAGGTCCGGATGCCAAGCATGACAGCATCACCATAATTCCTGCATGCTGGCATGGACACCAAAGCAGAGCTCAGCGTGATGGAGAACATACAAACTGAAAGCAGTGTACTTTGTTCCAGTGCAAGCAGAAGTCACAGAAAGTCACTCTGCAGACACAGCAACCCAGAGAACTAGGATTTGAGAAAACTGAAGATGACAGATTAAAAAACAAAACAAGAAAAACTGCCACAAACCCCGAATGGTATTTTTATTTTTTAGTATGGCATTTGGGTTACACTGCTCCATCACTTCGTATTCACAGCAAACATCTGCATATTCAGAGCAAACTATACGAAGCACCTAGACAACAAGCTACCCATTTTTAGCCTTCTAGCGAACAGTATCTTTGTGCCTTCCAACTACTTGATGATTTCAGAAGCATTTTTGTTACTATGAAGAGTCACATTACTGGAAAAACAAATAAGTTTTCATACCTGTTTCCCAGAACCAGTCACCTGTGGGGCTGTTGTCCTAGAATCCTTTGGAGTATTGCACAAAGACTTCAGTTTATCAAACACTGGTTCTTCCATCTCTCTCATTTGATCCTTCTGGGGATGCTGCTTAAAAAAAAGTAGTTACTCGTACAAGTAGAATTTTAGATTAAAAGTAGGCATCCCCACTTTGCTCAGAAAAGTGTCTCAATTAAAATAAGTCACACCTCTCAGCATGTACCAGCCTCAAATTTATTTGGCAACATTTAACTTAGTTTAGCACTTGTGAACCACCTGCTAATGACCAAAATGCAGCTGAAAAACTGTCAGCTACACCACTGCTTACCTGCAAATTGCAATTAGGAGTTTCAAAACAGCAGCCTCTTAAAAATAAAATCCTGCAAACAAGTCTTTAGGCAACACAAGACTGGCATAAGAGGCTTCCTCTTCCAAGATGTAAACATACCAAAGCCTTGGTACGCCACAGCTTTACCAGCCCAGCAACCCTGGTATGCCTGGCTCTAAACCAAAGGACATAGGTCCTCATTTATTTTACAAGTCAATAGTCCCTCCAGTTGTTCAAAATTCAACAGTCTATTAGAAAAATAGACTTTAGTAAAGAATGTCTAGCTAATTGGGTATTTTAGCAATCTATGACTTAAATAGGAAACCCACACACCTATTAAATATCATGTAAGTTACCACTATTATTTCTTAATGTAAACAAGAGCCTAGAAAAAGCTACATCATGCCCATGTATGCAGTACATTACAAATATGTAACCAATCTTAGTAAGGAGCAAAATAATTTGAAGCCTAAGAGTTAGCTTCAACAGACTTGTTCAACTTAAAAAAATCCTTTGACTCTCTACATTCTAATGCATATTGTCTTCAGATGAGGGTGACTACAACTAATACTTTTTCCAGTGGTTCACTGATGCTGTTACTTTAAGTCTCTTTTTGGCAGCACATTCACAAAGATCTCCTGGACTCTTAAAATCCTTCCCCAAGATCTCAGCCTAACAATCCTTCACATTTTCAATCACATAGAAAAATAATTCTGTCCAGCAAGTACAGAAAACTTGGGTTAGAAGGGGAAAAGACCATTTTGCACTTCAGTACTTACTTGACTTTGCACTTGGGGTAAGTCCCTGATGCTCAGTCCCCTACCTCAGTTTTCCTGCTTGTATCTACACTATGTCACTCACTCCTTTTACACTCTCCTCCCACCAGCCGAAGGGTCGGTAATAATTTTACCCTACCTACTTTTCCACCTCCCAGAGAAGCAGCAAGAAGGGTGGGCAGCCCATAAGCAGAGCCACAGACCGGGCAGGTCTTTCTGAAGTGCTGCACCCTGGGCAGCCCTTCGGCACCCCAGAAACGGAGCACAGGAGAGACCCGCCCAAGGGAGCAGAGGCCCCCGGCCCTAGAGCCAGCCGGGCCAGGACCCGGGGCGGGGGAGTGCGGCAGCCCTGACGAGCTCTCTGCCCTGGTATCACTGAGCTGTAGGAAGCAGAGCCCGCTCCCCGCAGGGACCAGGACAAGGGGCCGAGCAGACAAACCCCTCCCGGGACCGCTGGGCCCTGCGCTTCAATCTCCCGCTTCCGGGGAAAGGGGCGGGGAGAGTGGCGCGTCAGTAGTGCGCATGCGCCGCGGTGTGCCCGGCCGGCGCGGGCTGATTTGCGCCTGCGCACAGCGGGAGGCCGTCTGGGGTTGTGGTGCGGACGGGCGCGCGAAGCTTGTTCTTATGGGCGGTCGGGCGGTAAATACGGGCTTGGGCGCAAAGGCGCGGGGCGTCTCTGGGAACCTCGTACACTCTTCTGTTGCAGCTGGGCTTGCAAAGCCAGCCTGCTGTGACTATTTAGCCAGTATTGTCCTGCCACCCCGTGGCTAGGGTCTTTGCTGTCTTGGTGCAAGTGTCCCTACGCCGAGGAGGGGGCTTCCAGCCTCGACATGGGGCTCTACTCACCATGAGTTACAGGGCAGGCTCAGCCTTTTGGTGCAACCAAGGGAACTTCAACTCTCCACCTCAAGCAACCAGTTGTCTCTACCTCAGGCACTGTCTCCTCACAGAAGGGAAAAAACTGTACCCAAGGAGCACACTGGGAGAAGTGCAGTCTGAACAGCGCTGCGGTTGTTGTGAGGGAAGGAGAAAGAAGTGGAAAGAAACTTGACTGGACAAACAGGCGGGTAGATTCTGATGGTGACAAGGAGCAGCCTCAGCCATAGCTGCAGTCACACAGGCTAGAGTGGGATTAGTCAGGGCCCCGGCACTTGGAGGTGCTGCAGAAGCAAGCGTGATTTTCAGGTCTTTGTTAGCAAACTTCTGTGCTGCAGACTGTATTTCCCCACATGGATTTACATTTCTCAGAATTGATTTGTACAAAATGATTTTCCAGTATAACTGTCAGGACTGAGAAAATGAGCTGTGGAAGCCGCACCGGCGGCAGCTCCCAGCCCGCCGTGTGGGTGTGATGTGCCGGTGGCTCCTCCAACGCTGCCCGCAGCGAACCTCTCCATCCTGCGCACTGAGGCCTCGCAGCTGCGCTCAGTGCTGCACGTGGAATACGCGCACCTGCACGCTCCTGCTCGATCACACCTTCGATTTGTGCAGCAGAAACACCTTAGTTTTCTTGCCTGGTTCCTCCTTGCAACGACAGATGAGAATGCGCAATTTTCTCTTCACCTTGTGTGACTCCAATCTGTGTGGAGACAAGATACACTCTTGGGCTAAGAGGTGAGTAAGCACTGAATGCAGGTGTGATATGTTAGCAGCTGCTGTGCTTTTGACTATGAGTATACATAGATTAACTCGCTTCAGATAGAATTTTACAAGGATTATAGCAACCTTTTTCTCTCCTGCAGTAAAAAGTATCTAAGCATTCAAAGCCCATCTAAACTCACTTTAGGAAATCTGAGAATTTGGGGCCTTTAGATTACTCCTTGTATAGGAGTTGACTATGTGTGGGTGAAATTGATTTAGAAATAATATTCTCAGTAGCAAATGTGGGAAATTGGGTTGTGTGACTAAATTATATGATCAGTTATACCCATCTAATGAAAAAACTTGCATGATACCTCAGCTGTTGTTGAGACTGGCTTTCTTGTTTGTTTTAATACCTGCAGTTAATGTAATAAATATTTTATTGTTTTAATATACTAAAAATGGACTCCTGAGTGCAACAGTAAAAGTGCTAATAGAACTTCTGCTGCAAATTCATCAAGTGGGTTGGATCTCATATACACTGGAGCTTTGAGATGGCATGTCTCCAGATTCAGAACTATTTCCTTCTGTCTCAAGGATGGTCCCTGCTTTAAATTACTCACGCTCTGTTGTACAGACATGTTAACAGTTGAGTTGCACAAGAACAACAGAAAGTTTGAGATTTTAGATCATTTGCCAGCTGAGATTCCAGGAAGATTTTACAGGAGCATAACACATGAAAAAGTCATCCTGTGCATTATTGTTGCTACTTTATTAGAGCAACGCCCACGTGCCCCACCCCAAGCGAGGATTACAGTCTGCTTGAGACTGTGCATATAGAAAGATGGTTCCGCACATTGTGTTTATGAGTTTAAAGTGCTACACGTAGAGAAAAGGAAGTATACTAATGGGTAATCACTCTAGGAAGAGCTACTCTTTCAGGTTGGTATGAAGTGTTTAGGTGTGTTTACCATGTTTACTTATTGGTTTACTGGTTGTTTACATGTAGCACTGCAAATAAATGACTTGTTCAAGATCTGGCAGGACACCCCTGACAGAGCTGGGAACTAGAATGTCATCAGTCACCATCCAGTGACTATCCAATACTTTTACCGCAGAAGCCCAATAGTGCTGGATATTATTTTACCTGCAACATAATGATGGCAAACAACAGTGAGACTAAAACCTTCCTCTGAAAAGGTGCACATCTGTTTCCCTTGAGGAAAAAAGATTATCCATGTATTACTGATACTGGCATGTTTATGGCACGCTGTGGAGCGTTTCTCATACAAAGTTCAGTTAAGCTTGCTGGTATGTGCAGACAGCTAGCAAGTTCATTGCAATACAGGCTTTATTAAGCACTATAATGCTATTGTTTGATTTTTTAAAAATTCCTTTTTGTGATCAGAATGGCTTGGAGCAAGCAAAATAAAATTAAAAAATGCATAGGAAACTGTGCACTGGGTAATAAAATTATTGAGCTCTATTTGCTGAACATATTGCTTCCCTTCAGAGAAACATATTTCCCCAAACAACCAAAAGGAAAACGTGCTTCCTGGTTTTATTTTCTTTGGTGTTTCTGTGATGACATTTTAGTGATTGGATTTTTTTTTTTTGTTTATTTGTTTTTTTTTTTTTTTTGTTTACACCAGTGTGTCTGCACAATTGGAAGATATTATCTGTATATTGTCTCTTTCATTAATCTTATATCACCAGAAGAGCACTGGGGCTCACACATCAGCACTGACAGGACAAGAACATGTTATATTCCCCCACGGGCATCATCTGTAGTAGCAAAGCCAAAGTGGAGAGTAGTAGTAAGGGTCACTGACTTTGGGTTTAGAGACTCCAGTTTGACCTTTATGAGTTATTCCTTTCCAGAATGCCAGGAGCACCACAGAACTTCCATTTAACAGCTTGCTGGGCACAACAGCCAGGCCTTTTGTCCCTAACCATTGCAAATGAGTGACTGAGATGTTAGTCAACATACGAAGTCTTAAGGCACATACGCGTCACCCCCTTCTCTCATTTTTCCGAAATCTGTTGATCTTGTTTAAAGCCAAATGATGCATCTTGACGCATGAAGTACACTCTGCACTGTCTACATATTCTCTCTTGCCTGAGGCAGGAGGGTGGAGTGTTTTTATGTGCCTAACCACTAACTGCTGCAGAAATTTTTAAATCCTACCCATTTCAGCATGGGCCTAGGGCTGTGTTTTTGCTGGCTGCAATTTACTCCTCAGAAATATGTTCTGACTTGCTTATAGCCATGTAAACATATCAAGGGAAGGGCTTTATAGACAAGATTCTTGGAGTAAAACCAGTTTGCTACAAGAAAACCTGACCTTGGGAGATAGATTCTGCTCTCATAATGGTGCAAATGTCCATTTTACAGTGAAGTCACTAGAATGACATCAGCATGAAGCTAAAGCAGAAGTAAAATTTTTTTGCCTTTTCTGCTTTACATCTGAGGCTTGTTTAGACTATCCCTTAATTTTTACTTCGATTTTCAAGGTACTGGTCTTGAAGACAAAAAACTGACATAATTTATTGTAGCTGAGAGGCACTGCAATTTGCCATTACAAAAGATAATGTAAGAGCCAGCTGAGATGGGCTTCTAGTTCTTGCTGCTGCATGTGTGATTAACCAAGAGGGTGAGGCACAGTGCTAATAAAACGGAATGGCATAAGGCTGTCTCTTATTTTTGTGTCGGCTTGTGGGATTTTCTCTGACATAGTCATGCCAAAAATTGCAGTTTGAAGTCTTTACGAGACTGTACCAGACAAAGGAAACAATAAACAGACCTTCAGTGTTCTTGTCTTTGCTGGAGAACTGATTGATCATTATTTTAAGAAAATTCAAGCCTTTTAAATCTAAGCCCTTGCCCAAACTAGTCAATGGTACAGCTTGACACCTGTGATGGTCTGAGCATATTTTTGTGTTAAAGGTGTTTGGATTGTAGTGGAACTTGAAGAGTCATTTCATTTTCTCACATACTTAATCCAAAAGTTCATTTCATGCTGTCCACGTGTAACTCTTGGGTTGCTCACATTTATCTGTACTGTTGAAACTGGCGAAGCTGGAGAAGCAGACACAGTTTATTTGCTAGTCCAGATGAGCTAGTTTGGGGGCATTTACTCATAGTCTGTAGGCCTTGGGTGGACACGGTGAATTAAACTGGGGTACCAAACAAGTCATCCAGTGGGCAGGTAATCACAGATGGAGATGCACATCTTATCTTCTCCCTGGACTCCTGGGGGTTTCACGTTTGCTCTGAGTGTAGACGAGTGAGTAGCGTCCATCAGCACGTCAGCAGCATAACTGGTTATCGTTTTGTTGTAGAACACGTAACCATCCTACTGAGCGCACCTCCTTCCCTACTGAACTGCAGCATTCGCAAGCAGGATTTAAAAATACACTTCCTGCCTGTTATTAAGAAACAAATTATGTCATTTACCTGAGGCTAGAGAAAGCCTTATAAAGTAAAAATTCAGAGCTCCTTTCCGAGATGAAATATGAGTGTGGTGTTCATGGGAGTTTTCCATCTCTGGATACTGCTGACAATAAAGTCACGTCTAGAGGGCTGGGATTTCCATGTGTCAACGTGGTTGGGCACTGACCACGCTGGTGTCGCAAACCAGGCTCACAGGTTAATAGGCTTATGTGGGAGCTGGCTTAAAGCTCTCTCCTGTTTTCCTGTCATAGAGTTAGTAATTTACATAAGGTTTTAAGTTTGCATAATTGTTGTGATATGGGGGATATGTCTGTGTATTGTTCGTGCAAACAAAATCACATACCAACGACAGCTGCCTCAGGATTGTGAGGCAGGCAGTTCTCCAAGAATTGTGAACGTGAACAGGTGTAAAACTCTCACTTTTTAATATCAAAGCTGAAGCAAATTCTTTAAAAGTCAAAAGACAAGGTACTCACAGACAATGAGAACTCAATAAATACTTGCGTATCATCCCTCCTTTCAAAATACTCAGCTATAAGGAAGGCAACAAGGATGTCTTTTGCGCCATTTCCTTTAGCAAGTAAAATGTGCAGTGGAGCTTTTGGACTTCTCCTCGTTTCTTGAGTAAAATACACTGTTTATGCCAGTTATGGCTCATTTCAAAATGGATATTTGAGTGTTTGTGAGCCGTATTGCTTTTGTTCCAATTATTTCCAGAGTAATTGCAGTGTAATTTTTCTTTTCACGTTCATATCTGAAATAACTCTATTTTGAGTCCCTTTCTCTACATAGGCATACAGAAAGAGCTTTACTAATGAGTGTGTAATATTTTCTTACAACCTCAATGGGTTGAAGTGATTATTCTTACATTATTTTTACCACTGTCATGCTGCCTTACTGCAGAAGGGCGGCTTAGCCCTTGTGACATTTGAGGTCGTTGAGAAAGTTCCTGCTGAACTGAAGGGAAGCAGAACTATGCTGTGCTGATGGAACTTAGGAGAAGTGTGGCAGATGGAGCAAGCTAAGGTTATGATTTCATGTGGTGCTGCGATACTGGAACTGCAGCTGACTGCATTAGCATAAGTGTTTCACACCGTCTTTAATATGTGAGAAGGCAATCAGACTCCCTCTCAACACATTAAAGAAACTGTGTTTTGGCTGAAGAACATTTTTCTTAAATGGAGTCCAGGAATGCTGAACTGATGCTAATAGAAGAAAGAAAATTCTTTGGTAAACCAGGTTAGAATGTGCTTTAATTAGGGATGTTTTCCCATCAGTAGCCCACGTAGCTTTGAGGTTGTGTCCTGGCACCAGTGACCTCCGTCACACATATTGATCGTCACTAAACAAGTGCTCTTGGTCATCAGCCTCTGTGATGACAGCCATGCCATGTCATTTCAAGTAACGCTCCTATAACTAGAAATCTTTCACAGCTGAAAGAGTTATTCTGCTTTTGATGTTTTAAAGTTTAGTACATTTTTTATTTGAGTTAATTATAAGCATTTATGGGTAACATATGCCAGAATAAGCTATTTCATCATTGTTAAATGCTTGGTGGTAACTCAACACATGGGTATGCACTGACAAGTTTTCTCTTGAGAGACTCCACAGGATTTAGATCAGCAGATAGATCACCCTGGAATTTTAGCTAGCATATGCTCTGCCTCTTCTTGAGTCTGTGGAACCGGGCATGACTAACCTTAAAACTGTCCACATTGTCCACTGGCTGGATAACAAGTCATATGCAGGATTCATTTTTTTCTGGGATCAACAGTGCACATATGGGTGCACCCTACTTAATCATGTGTGATGCACAGGTATGAAGAGCAGTCAAGAATATCATTATCTACTCCATACAGTTTATTTTGTTTGGTGACATCTTTCTTTTTCATTTCAATGAGGAATCCTGTGTCAGATTTTTTTTCCTTAAAGCAGGACTCTCACTTTCTAAAATCAAGCCTAGTAGCTGTTAAACTGCCTCTGGTCTAACACTTCCTTGTCCTAGACTTTTCTCTTAAACCTAAAGAGCCATGCTTTCTCACAAATATTGCTATAATGCAGGATATATATAATATAACTGCTACTTTGGAGTACCAGTTAGTGTGCCTAGCTGTAACTGCTGATTTACTAGCATTGCGTTAAAAAAAAAAAAAAAGGAAGGACGATAGGCAGAGATTGTTGCTGGAAGATCTTGATGTTTTGTTGTTGCCTCCTCAAGGACTTTCAGGTTCCACTTAGAACAAATAGATAGCTCTTCTCACTGATCTCTAGCTTTTCGGGTACACCATGGGTACATCTTGCAGGTGAAAAGTACAAATATATCTCAAAAGCCGATACTGGTGAGATGTTTGAAGTTGATGCTGTCCTGCAATATCAGAGTCACTGCACAGCACTGCTGGGAATACTGCAAATGAAGATGCTGCCCTTTCTGCCTGGTGCTACAGGCAATGTTCCTCAGTTCGGCCAGTCTCGTTATTCCAGATGTAGTGTGGGTTTTTAACTGTCAAGCCTGCAGTCTAATTTTGACACCAGACAACAAACATGAGATACAGCTCTCTGGAGAGTCACCAGGCAGTGGAGAAGTTGAGGGGACTTCAAGAAGCTAAAGAATTCATACATTTTCCTTTTATTATGAACCTGAGTCCACAAAAGATACGTTGTCCTGCATATTGCCAAATTTCAGGAGCAGGGCATGGTGGTGAAGTCATTCAGTGATGCACTCTTAAGACTTGAGTTTGTCACCAGAAGCATAGGAACAATAATACCATTGAGTAAGAAGAAAATACAGAAGGATGTGGCTTGTGTATATATCTTACACAGAAATGTTTAATTTTCCTTTTGTAAGTAAATCTATGTGCAAGAACCATCCTCATGGATAAGATGGAGAAGTTGCAGTGACTTACCATCCAAAATGTGGAGGATCAAACTCCACACCCTGAAGTCACCATGATAAACTCTATTGCTGCTATTAATTATTGCTGCACTTATTTCTGAAACAGCAAAACCACATGGGCCAATTTCATCTTTAGCTTAGCTGATTTTGTGGGAATTGATGATTTTATAGCAACAACTGATTTCATTTAATTAATTTGTAAGAAATTTTTTTCATTGCTATAATTTGGGTAGAAGAAAGGTGGGAAGACTGGGATAAGATTAAATGCTCCTCAAATGTTTTCTTTCTGGGAAGCAGCTAAGTTGGAGATGCAGCTTTCTTCAGTGCTTTGACCTATTAAAGCCATTACTAGAATGAATGCAACTGCAGTCTAAGCTTCCCTTTTAATTTATCCCCACAGATGCAGCCATGTTCAAACTGATGCTGTGATTAAACTGTGGCTTAATCATCTCCGGTGGAGGAATCCCAAGAGGTGATCACCGAATATGGAGGCTCTTTCATGAAGAGGTAGGTATGTGTTCAAATCAGAGCAGCTTTTGAGTATATTCCACAAATGAATTGACTGTGTTTTCCCACTGATGCTTTAAAAATGCAGATTCTAGGTAAAGTATTAAAAATGCATCGAAGGGATACTCTTAGCGTATTCTTTCTGAGTATTTTAAATGCTGTTCGCAGCTGTCCCTAAAAGTTCCTGAATACTTGACACACAAATATTTTGTGAATATTTTACATGCACACAAGTATGTAACAAACAATTCTCTTGTATTTGATCATATGCTTGTTTATTACTAAGTTGTTTATATTTTGGGTGCTGCACATCCGATTTTACTGTACACTTACTTGTATTGCTTCTAGATGCTGGTCTTTTTTCACTAGTTTGTTGTTGTTCAGTTGTGCAGACACTGTGCATTTGTTTTAGGAAAAGCTGAATGATTCCACTGACACTGCAAATAGCTACACTAAACAAAACAGAAGTAGGAGCATGTAATTCTAACAGCCCCTTTAACGCCAACCCAATCATAGTTCACTGCCCTCCCTCCTCTGAGCTGATTGCTCTTTACTCTGGCAATTCTTTAGTCTCTGTTTCTATTTCGTCTTCCTCCCACTTGGCCTCTGTCTTCCTTAGTTTTCATTATAATATTTTATGTGCATGTATTGGCTTGTTGATTTCTTTATGTTTTAGTTGACTGCATATGCTTTGTGTGCATTATCTACCACAGATGCTACTGCGTCTGCCACATTCTGTGTACTCAAATTGGGAGGACTGAACCTCTTTATTGATGAGGATATATATGTGTATCAGTAAGCATTAGGTATTGGACATGGCTGTTTATTTGCAAAATAATTTGCTTCTAGAAATACTAAGCACACCAGTTTCCAATAGACACTGTTCATGCCTGCACAGCTGAGGGAATAACTTATGAAACTGGAAGTTAAACACTGCCTGCTGGTCAGGTCAGTGAGGTTGGTGGCAATTTGGCACTGGTTGTCCTTCACCGGCAAAATATGGTAGTTTTTACCTGCAGTTACAGGTTTAAAGACATTTGTAGAACTGACAGATTGTTATTATCAAAACAGTGATTAATTGAAGTCTTATGCAATTAAATGAGACCGGCATGTGTTTGGCAGCCTTGGGCAATGCTAGGGATGAAGTCCCCCGTTCAGCACAGTGCTTAATTGTGCATGAAGCTTTAAGCATGTGGGTAGTCCCCATGAAGGCTCGTGGTAATTCTCAGTGACCAGAGGTCTGGGAAACTCAGTGTTTGAGGAAAGCTGCAGGAACAGGAAAAGCTTAGTCTGCTGTTAAAATGGCACATACGACAGCAGCGTTCAAATACATAAAAGGTGGTGGCAAGAAAGGAGAGAAGTTACACTGACAATGGAAGAGAGAAAGTGAGCCTCAGCTGAAGCAGAAGATATTTGTTTTCGAACTTCAAGACATTTTCTAACAGTAAGCATAGTGAGATAGGGACCAGATCATCTCAGGAGGCTCTGAAACCTCATGGAAATGTGTAAAAGTATTTAAAAAATAAGTCTATCAAGAATAGTTAAGGTAGAGCTGGGCCTTGGGACAGAGAGATGGACAAAATGCCTACCCGAAGGCATTTTCAGCCTTATTTTCTGCAATTGTATAATTTTATGTACTTAAAATTACACTTGTACATCAAAATAAATGTATAAAGACTCTCACGTGGTTCATCCTTATAGGCTTAGGAAACTTTTTTCTGACAGAACGAGGAGCAGTGGGTCAGTGTTCTTGCTGGACTCCCTGTTGGTACCTGATCTTTACAAAAGAAACTGGATTCAGTGAACTCAGTGTACCGAACTCCAAAAATACTCATGCTAGTGAGAGTTCTTCACTTCAGATCATTGCCTATACTGTGTTCGATCCATTATTTTTATCTTGCCATAATATGTAACAGAATTATTTTCTTAATACAGATTTTTAATATTTGGGGGGAAGGGGTAAATATTGTGTTCTGAACTCTTTAATATATGCTAGAAACTAAAAACCTCTTTAGGTATTGTGTTTACAAAGCCTTCAGCTGACAACTTGAGTCATGGATGTTATTAAAGTAGAATCCAAAGGGCAGTTCCTTTGTAGGCACTGGGTAAGGAAGGCAGCCACCATAACATGTATCTGGTAACTATGCGATAACAATAAATATATTCAGAAACATCCATCCCAGCATGAACACCTAATACACATAACATACGGAGTGAGGATGAGCCCGGGGTGCCTTGATTCTAATAAGAGAAGGCTGTGTGTTATCGCAGGTCTCACAAGATGAACTTCTGATGGAAGCAAATTAATAAGAATCTGATTTGCTCTGAAATTAAAAGTTTGGATAACAACTGTTTTCAGCCAGTCATCTTGCTGAGAAGAAGTGGCAAACAACAGACCTGGCTTTTGGGAAAGGCAATGCTTCTGTGGTTTGGAAAAGAAATGGGATTTTTCAAGCAGAGACATGAAAATAGAGATGGGCACAATCAGAAGGTTCAGAGCCAAGTCAGAAAAACTGCCAGAAACTGGAAGGAGAGGCTGCTTAAAGAGCTTGGATTCAAGTTTTGAGTGTTCACTTGCAAATGTCTTACTCGGAGCTATTTAAAAAATAATCTAGTCTGAAGTTAGTGTTCAAACCCTGGTACAAGCAACACACTGAAAAGAAAAACTTCCTTTTTCCCCAGGGTTCTGCCCTACCAGCTGAGCAGCTGGAGCACAGTGTACTTGCTGTCATGCCACCTTTTCTCCTTTTACTTTTGATTTTAAATACCTTCTTGGCACTGGAGAAAAGCTGACTTGTAAAATGAGATCCTCTTGCAAGCAACATTATGTGAAGTAGTGATAGAATAACTGATGGCCATTACTGGGAGAGCGAGGTGTAAGAGAGTAACTCTGAGCCTACAGGATAGACTATGTAGGGGCTTTCCCAGTAAAGTTAGCTACTGCTCATTGTCTTTCTCTAAAATTCCTTGTTTATATCTCTGTTGCATTGCAACTGAAATTGTAATACTCACCTTTTGCAAAAACGGTGAGCTATTCCAGGAGAAACCCCATTGTGCAAGGCAGTGTGACCCCAGCCAGCTTAGGATGATCTTTTCCTTGGAAACACCAGGAGGAATGTGTGAAAGAAATCTGCAGTTAAAATGAAGAAGCATTCCTGCCTAGCTCCGTAGAAATATGAATCCTGCTGAAAATAAAAACTTCCCGATCGGCTCTGGCATACTGGAGAGCTGGCCCTACAGTTGTCACCTTAACATTGGCATTTTGATCGTGATGGTGAGTTGCAGAGCAATTATATGAATTGTGGTTGATGCAGCAGCTTGAGTCGGGGTTCAAACTGTGCCTGAATTAACTGTAAGACCATCATGCATGAAAGATCTGCATGATTTCTATGGAAATTATTATTATTATTATTATTACTGCCTTTACTACTGCTGCACCAGTATACGTGGGTAGATATTCCACAGACTGCATTGTACTTCTCTGTTCTTATGGAGCAGAAATAAATAAAGGGCCATAGACCTGCACTGGTCTGTTCTCTCTGGGTCACAAATCTTCCCCTTGTTTATCCTTCAACAAACAGTTTTTGGTTGGAATTAGCATATCACTTGTGTTTTTGTATGGCAAAGGTGTGTCTGGCTAGAACAACCTCTAACGAAAAGCAAGAAGCTTGGAGATATGTGAGGGAATAGGAGCATAAAAATAACCATGAATGGTGATGACTGCTGCTTTTAACCCACAAAAGAAGAAAGCTGCAAACTAAAAGATGTTCTATGCTAAAGAACAGGGAGGGATCGTAAAACAAATTGAAAAACACTTGTTAATAAGCTGCCAGCTCTGACTTTTGATTTCTATAATGCTGCTCAAATATTTACTCTCATTCTAACTGTTGGTAAATGGTGTATCTCTAACTACACTATAACTCCAGCCACAGTTTGCAGCTTTTACCATGTCTGTTCACAATTAACTTAGAGTCAAGGCAAAAAAGAATATGAAAGGGATTGGCTTATTTCAACTTTTGTATACTTTTTTCCAAATGGTTTCTGAAGAGGAGTGTTGAGTTGATGTTGTGACCGTGTCCTATGGCTCTGGTCTGCTGTTCTGTATCTCTTGGAACATTTGTATAGTCAGGAAGACTGTGCCAGGGTGTCAGATTTAGATGTGAAACTTGATCGGGATTGCTGAAGTGTTGGCATATCAAAATAGAAGGAAGTCCACAAATGCTCTAATTAATTTCAGCACAAGATACAGATGAATGGCACTGTGAAAGAGAAAAAGAATATTTATAAAAATCCATATATAACAACAGAATTAGAGAAAGACAGACCTTGTAACTTTTGGTCAAGATATTAAGAAAGAAATCCCAGAGTGGAACAAAGTTGGATTCCAATTTCAGCCAGTGCCAAGTTCCTCATGAGCAGAGTGAAGCTCTGTGTTACCTCTAGGATAACCAGCACAGAGCAGGCAGCACACTGTAGACACTTCACTCTCTCCCAACCTTTCAAATGACCAGGTTGAACAAAGACAGACCACTGTGCTTTCAGCAAACCTGATATAAAGGTGTCTTTTTTTAAACAACCCCTTTACCCTGAAAGTCAAGATGAAGCTATGTTCTAGACAAAGACATCTGTAACTTCCCTATTGAAAGATCTCTGCAGACTCTGACTCAGCATCAGCTCTGCTGAACAGTGTGACTCCTTTAGTGCCTGTTTTTGTTGTGTTCTTTTGGAGTCAAGGGTTGCTTATCATACCCTGCTATGGCATTTGTAGCTCTTATTCCTTAGGACAGATAAGTTAAAACTCATTGACTTTGGTTGTTCTGTACAGTGCATCTAATATTATTTTTGTTGAAGCATTGAAAGACTGACATGTCATCATTTAATCTATGCACCTTATGCTATTTCTTAACAAAGTGGTTGATAAATTTGAAATGGCTTAAGATTTTCATCATATGGATTAAAGACATAATTAGGAGGAGAAAGATATTGTGCTGGTACAGAAGTGATTTAGAACCTGTGGCCAAATCCATCACAGCCCAGTTTGATGTCTCCCACCATGAGCCTCCCATCCCTCTGTTGAGGACAAAAGCATTTGCCTTGCTTTCAGATCTGTAGATCAAAGCTTCTGTGAAGGCAGCGTTGAAATGAGGATATGAGCTTCTGGATTGTATCACTTCAAAGAACTTTGGTCAGAGTTCTCTTTTTATTTAAGGTGCAATAAAAATGAATTATTTTTCTTACCCACTCACATATTCTCCCTGCATCCTTGCTGTCAGCCCTGTGTGCAGTATAGGATTAAGCAGCTTTGGACTTTATAGCCTCTTTGCTTACTGAAAACAGCNAAAAAAAAAAAAAAAAAAAAAAGACTCTTGTATCAGTCTTCTACTCTGGACTCAGCTTTTTATTGGTGCTGTAAACTACATACTTCTTATTTCCAATAATCCAATGCTTCATTTTGTCAGTATTTACTGAGCTGAAGAGATTTTGAGGTGAGGGGATGAGTTGGAAAAGGTGTCATAGTAGCCTACAAAACACATATTCAAATTGATACTATAACCAGTATAATAGCTGTCATTTCTAGATAAATGAGTATTTCTTCTATCATGAACAAATGCTTATCAAAACAGGTGTTATGTACAGTGTACCTTCTCAGTGTGAACCTGATGGTGCATTTACTTGCTTCAAGTGAGTGAATGGCCTTCCAGCAGAACTCAGTAAGGATGGTCATCTTTTCTTTGGAAAAAGTAGTCAGGAAAGCTAAAAATCTTAGCACTTGTAAGTTAAAGCTTCAGGTATTAAATCAAGGAGTAGAAACAATTCACTGCAAGTTAAATGAGCAGTTTCATTTTGTAAATAAAGAGTAGCTCAAGACCCAGTTCAAGTGAATAGACCAGAGAAAGGTACAAAATTTGAAAAACTTGAAAACAGCAACAATTTTCATAGCTCTTCCCTGTAAAGAGAATACGAAGAAAATTTGTGAAAGGAGGAGGAAGAGGACAGTTAATATCTCTCTCGTGAATAGGATACTCAGCAGTTTTTGAAGAAGGAAAAGGAGAAAAAAGTGATGGAGGCATAATTTTAGTAATGTAGGAGAATGTTCCAGAGAAGGGACAACTCTGAAGAATTGTTGCTATCTCTCAATGAGATTAACTTATTCCTCAGTAATTTTTGCAGTGTGAAAGAGAAGGGTCCCCAAGGCAGCCTCCGAACTCAGTGCTGAGAACGTGTACGGAGCTTCCAGCTGCCTCGTGAGGTGAGTTCTGGAGAGCGATTTTACCAAGAGTCTCATGTCCCATCTTGTGCTTGCAGTCCTGCAGGAGCTCGGCAGTCTTTTAGCCATGTATATTGGATAATAATATTTTATGCCTCTGGAATGTATCCTCTAATAAAGGAGTGCCATTTAAATTGGGGCTTTGCAAGCCTGCACATGGCAGGGAAGGCTCTGCGCCCCAGGAAAAGCAGGTGCAGCATGACAACAGCCAGGAAGGACCCGAGCCTTTCTTTCTGAGGACCAATTCAGCAAATAAATAGAAGTAGAAATAGGATTTAAAACAGTTTCACACACCTTCCTGCCACAAGCAGTTTTAGCAAGTGGTATGATGTTGCGTTCAGAACCAAAATAAGATCCAGATTGCACAGTCTAGTGTTGCACTAATGGGAACAAGTCTTGTGATTTACATCTCTTTTGCAATACTCAGATAAGCAAATGTTTGGAAATTGATTTATGGTTGTGAAGCACCCAGGAGAATAAAAAGCTGATGTGAGCTGAAATGCCCATCCCTGAAAATAACACCAATCTTTACTATGATAAATGCCGATCTGTGATAAATCCCTAATGCTCAGGGGTAATAAACAGAGCTCACAGCAGAGCATGTTCCCCTAGAGGCAACGCCTTAGTAGCCCAGCAGAGACTTCTCATTCTGTTGTTTACTTTGGCTCTGAGAAGTGAGCACCGCCCTGAAATGCTTGAGAGCCAAATCACAGGAAGTACCTTCCTAGCGAAGAAGAAGCAGCATCTTGTTGACAGGGCCCAACTCTGGAACAGAAATCTTGTAGAACTTTGTAGTCTTCCATTCAAAGTGACTCAGGAAATTTGCTGAAGGGCCTCAGTCCTAATCATGCATATGCCTGGGAGATAGTCAGAACTTCCCAGGATAGACAGAGCACTGCTGTTCTAACATGTCTGTACAAAACCACATTTTTTTCCCCTCAGAAACATTGCTACCTAAGCTTGACAATTCCCTCAGAAGCCTTATTATTTTAAACGAAACATTTTCTCGAAGCCCCTTTGGCCCAGGACAGGCTGTCTGATCACAGGATTAGAGAGAACAATGTGAAAATCACAAGGTTAAATCACTATACAGGTGTTTGCATATTCCAAATGAATATATTCACTGTCCTTCTCTTGCTTCTCCAAAAAAAAATCCGAATGCTCTGATTTCAGTTTGACATGGATTTCAAACTAACGGGAGACTCTGACCCCATCAGTATTAATGTAGTGCCAGAAAGTATGTGCTGCATCATGTGTTCTCAGGACAGTTCAGATATGAAGACAGAAACTCAGAGAGATGAATTACTACTCTTGAATCTTAGCTGTGTAAACCTGGCAGAGCTGAGTACAAAATCAAGCCTCATGATTGTACATGAAATGTGTTGATAAAGAATGTTTTTATTTACCTGTTAGAGGAATGGAAATCAGGATATAAGTGTTTTGTGCTTTCACCCCAATGTTACATGGGCACGATGTCCCTACAGTCTGAAGTCAGCTGTCTTATAATTTCTGGATTTAGACTGTACCAGCCTCATTTAGCAGTGACTTTCTTCAAGTTTTGCCTCGAAGCAAACTACAGGTTGAAAAAGTTAGCAAAGAGGGTTCACAAATGGGATCTATTTAAGCAAACAGTTTTGGAAGAAATGCATGGTTTTCTTTGCCTAATTCTTAGTGGCAGGAATTTTCATTTTTAATTATAAAAATCAAAAAAAAATGGTGAAAAATGTTCTAAGAAACTACTAATTATTTTTAAAGCATTTACTTTGGGGAGACCTGTATTCCAAATGATTCCTCTTACTGCCCTGGAAAAGAAAAAAAAAACAAAACCAACAAAAAAACAGAGAAGAGCAACAAAAAGAAGTATTCTACTTTCTGTCATTTTCAATCTCTGTTGGAAACAAAAAGTATTTTATTCTTTGTAAACTTTTCTATGAAAGTGATGTGAAAAAGAAATATGATGGAGAATTTTCAGCCAGCTAATTATTTTGCTTCATCATTTATTTCCTCTGTCGTATACAATAGGGAGATTATCCTAGTTCTGATTTGTCTTTTCCCGTTCTCCTAAATGCCATATGCTCTTGTGGAAAAAACAATCCTTCTTCAAGCCACACTAGATCTGCAGGGATGTATTCGATGT
Organism: Pampusana beccarii; assembly: GCA_013399365.1. Taxonomy (NCBI): domain Eukaryota; kingdom Metazoa; phylum Chordata; class Aves; order Columbiformes; family Columbidae; genus Pampusana; species Pampusana beccarii. The sequence continues at coordinate 208,001 of VWYH01004336.1, read as the reverse complement.
CCTTTTGTTTTCTAATTGAAATTTACAACAAAGGCAGTTTGATCAACATACACATGTGCACAGACCCACCATCCAGGGACTGCAGAAAGCCTGTTGTGTGTAAACTTAAAAACTGAAAAGCTCAAAAACTTGATTTGGCTTTTTTTTTAATGCTTTTATGTTTCCTAAAGTGGCAGACTGGCATGCCATATAGACGGGGCACAGTAAAGATCTATGTTAATAAAATAGGCTGCGTTTGAATCATCATTTATTTTCTACCCTGAATCCAAAATCACTGGGTACTTACCATGTGTCAGGAAACCAGGGATCAAACCATACATAGTATTCTTGTTGTGCTGCGTGCTCTATGCTTTTGACATGTTTTCTGTGATCTGATATAATAGTTTTGCAGCCTTTTTCAACTTGCAGACTTCTAAAGGTTTTTAAAGGGAGGGGAAAATCCCTCCATTTTAGACTAAAGCAATTTGGCAATATGCTTGTTTTACTTACTACGGTTTCCTCAGAAAATCTTAGCACAAGGTTGTGTGTAAACAATGTGGATAATGAGGAAATCTATTATGATAGCAAAGTTAGATCTTGACAGTATAAATATGGAGAGAGAGCTTGGGGGTGGGATGCAGAAGATGTACCACAAACAGTGTAGACTCAGATGCAGTTCAGCTGTCCGAGCAGCAACAGCTCTGCTGCTTTCTTCACTTTCTGCCCCTGCAGCAATCCCCAGTGCTTGGCCAGCTTCCTTGGACTGTTATGAGCTACGGGCTTTATGCACAATCTTGTGTTTAATTTCATTCTCCATGCCCAGGTACTTTCAGGAGATGTTCTTCCACTATGTAAAATCTCACCTGAGTGACAGAGCATCAGTGGCACTTCTGTTCCTAAAGTCTTCTGAAATTCCTCTCTGGGCTGTGAAGTAATCCTTGATCCAAAAATGACCATTTGAAATTTAGCAGGGAAGAGGACTTGCAGGGCAGAATTGTACAGAGCTGGAGAAGGGGAGAGCAAAAGAAAACTGCTCTCAGAGACCCTTCAGTCACCTCCTGTGCGTTTCCCATCTTGCCAGTGAGAATGCCTCTCTCTGTACAGCAGGTGAGTTGCTGCAAGCCTGGCAGAGATTTTCTGTCAGGACTTTTTTGCCAATGTGTGTTTTGGATTTTCTGTCAAGATGGCAGACAGAAATCAGGCTTATTTGCCAACACTTGCAATTGAGGCAGGTCTCCAAGATAAGTGTTGTCTCCAGCTTTTGTCCTGTATGCACTGTTGCACTGCAATTCCCGTGTTGCTTTCTGTAATGGTGCTTAAACCTTCAGGCTTTGGGCTGGCAGCAGGTAGAACTGGTTGAATTGTTTGTTTAAAATACTAATTGCTTGGAATTTTGACCATGGGTATGGCTGGCGAGCAATTCACAAATTAAATCTTGTTTTCTTTTGGGCTGCCAGATAGGGCTTTTTTTTTTTTATGCTGCCACTTCTTTGTAAATGGTTTGCTTTGACTTTTCTCCATTATTTATATTGGCAGCACCACAGCCAGGTCATCTGGCATTGGTTATGTCCCTTTGCTGCCTGGCTGACTGAAGCATTTGATGTGCAGGGTTAGCAAATAATGCGTTTTCTGCTGCATATTTTTTATCTAAAAGACACTGGTGCTAAAACTGTTTTAAGAGTTCCCAGGTGGGCTTGCAAACAGTCAGTGGTTTTCTAAAAGCCAGGGGATAGGAAATTGTATGATCCTGTGAATCAAAAGTTGCATTCTCCTAAATACAGTACTCAAGGGCAGGTTTGCTTTGTTTCTGACTGGGCAGACTGGGCAGTGGGCTGATTGTGAGTAATTAGCGGCATCAAACAGGAAACTCGGTCCAGCTCAGAGCTCTGCTGCTGTGCGCAGCATGTGCTGAAGACAACTCGTACCTGGAGGACAAAGTGAAAGGGATTATTCATCATTCCAGCACTGGGAAGGAGAGTTTTATGGATGGGAGTTACTTAAACTCACACTGATACCCCTCAGAGTGGCAGTGATCAGCACCGTCTGCCTCACAGCTGTGTTCCCTAGCAGGCGCTGTGGTTTGCTGGACAGCTGGAGTTGCTCACTCATTGCCATAGGTGAGGGGGGAGAAGGCAAGGGAGAAGACGACAGAGAGGGAAAGGTGACAGCATGTCACCTTTGCAAACATGTCTGTTAGCATCCCAGCCTTGATGGCGTTAGAGGTGAGTCTGACATGGGTGATCGCTGCTAGCTCTGCCAGCCAGCTCATGCTGTCCAGCCTGACCTGTACCGAGATGTAAAATGTGCTTAAGCGTCAATGCACCTAAAAAGCTGCATGGAGGATGGGAGGACTTTAAGAGGTCACAGATGTATTTTGCTTGGATCTAGCTGTCACCAAAGCTTACATTATCAGGAACAGTCTCAGACACACAAGACAATGCACATGGACTGGGCTGCTTGCTCGTAACTGTATTGCAGAGCACCAAGATGGCATCAGAGCCCTAGCGTCTGTACAGGCTTATCTCTGAGCAGAGACAGAAAGCTGTCTACAGCTGCTGAGAAGTCCCACTCCTCCTGTCTACGGGGTAATAGTAGGAGCACCAAGCTCAAGTCTTCAGCCACCTCCTCCCAGTCTCTGTCCACCACCAGAACAGCCCAGGCCCTCCTCTCTGGACCAGTACAATTCAGTTTGTCCTGCACTGTTGAGGATCAGTGTTTTATTATGCTCCATATACATATATAGCTTCATTAAAATTATTGCTATTTATTATTTGCACTGTGATAAACCTTAAAAGCTGTAGCAAGCCTCTCTTTGTGTGAAATGCTATATGAAGCCAGAAGAAGAGAGGAAAGGCAGACTTTATCTGTATGGCTTCTATATTAATGAGAACAAAGAGCTGAGACATCTTTTCTTGATCCCTGAAGTCTCCTGGGACCTGGGAGATTAAGTTAGCAATATTTTTTTGCATCCTGACATTACTCACCTCCCGGGACCCCAAAAGCAATGATCAGTTCCCCACAAGGCTTTTGTTCATGCCCAAGGTTACTCACGGTGAGTTTCTCAAGTGATGTGGAAACAGTGGACTCAGGGCATTGAGTCAAGGGAGTGACTCAGGAGGCTCTGGTTGGTTCAATAGCTGCCCAGCTCCGTTCTGTAAAACCAAGACACAGAAGGAACTGCAGTTACTACCCAGATATAGGTGTGGTTTATTTTCTGTGCGAACCATCCTTGTGTGGGCCTGCACTATTCCAGTCAGCTTCTTGGCTGATTCACTAGCAGTGTAATTTATGTGTCAATTGAGACAGAATTATCAGACCAATGTACACCTTATCCTGTGCTCCACAGCTCCCTTTGAAGTTGAAGATAACAAGTTTTCATCGCTTGGCTGTTTCTAAACCACGAACACACCTTAAGCAGCTAGAGGATGGCCATGACAAAACCAGCTGGTTCAGCTCTGTGACTCTTTGGGCTCCCCTTGCAGAGTGAAATGTGATTCATGTATGCTGTAGAACAGCCTCCCTCCAGGTGCAGTGAATGTGCAGCGTAGAGTTCTGCCTCATCTTCTCAACTTTTTCAGTGCCAGCATCAGCTGCTCTAAATTTTTGGAGCATCTTTGACCAGAGACAATGGTGCTGTTTTCAGCTAAAACCATAGATCTCTATAGCTGCTGGGCTGAGGCATCAAGTGAAAGCTCAAAGCCTGTGCAGCTGCTTCTTGTGCTGGGAACAGAGAAAGCAGCAAACTCTGCATATAGTAGAACATTCTGAGGTACACCCAGCAGCAGTGTGACTCCATATCTACAGACTTCACCATCTACAAGTGAAATTCAGCAGGACAGATGGGGAAATGGGAGGATGGTGATATGTCCAAGAGGAGCTCCAGCTGCCTCCCCTGTTCTAACCACCAGTCCACACACCACCACTGTTACTGCAGAAGTGGCAGCTGGTGACCTGAAGCTGGGTCTGATGCAGTTCATTGCACTCTGCCAGCTGGGCACTTGGCTTTCAGTGGCTCTGAGCACCTGCGGCAATCAGTGACTTCAGTAAAAGGTGAAGCAGCTCAGAACCTCTCTAAGTTACATCCTTGATGTTGACACTTGCCCATGAGGAACTTGAGCGAACTAATCAGTGTGTTTCATCAGGCAGCGTCGTCAACTTCATCTTCACCTACATTTCTTAAACACAGAGTCAGTTTTTCTCAAAATGGGATTTATTTCCAGTTTCCTTTTACGGCATCTCCGTGTTATACCCCACCACCATCTTCTCTTTCTTTAAAGTAAGAAATTCGCAAAATGACTCATGAAGAGATGCTCCATGAACACTTTGTTCTCAAGAAACATTAAACAGGAATTAAACATTGCAGGGATTAAAATACTGTAATTTTCTTATCTTATCAAATTTGTGATGTCTACCTTTTGTTTATACATATGAAGAAAACTAATAGACAAAGGTAAAGAAGGGACAAAATTCCTTCAGTCCTGAGGACACGTTCTTAAAATGTGAAGTCCCCTGTTGCTCCAGTGAAGTCTGTGTGCCATTCCCGTGAGTCTCTCTAATACTAGTGAGTCTTAGAGAGCAAGAATAGCCCAGTGCTGTCTTTTCTTGAACAAATACCATTTGCAAGCAGGCAGGGTATGTCTGAAGCACACAGCTGTGCATTGTGCTGGAAATGAATGTAAAATGTGATGACCAAGGTGCAGGTTTAAAGTGCAGTTGATAGTAAGAGGGGCAGTAATGTGTCATGTTCAAAGTGCAGGAAGCGCAAAAAGCTAAAACCACATTTATCCTTTTGGTCAAGTCTTAAGCCAAGTGTAGTTTGGCCAAGTCCCAGGCCGAGCTCTACACCTCTTAATTACTTAATTACCACATGCAGCTTGTTCAGACAACTAGATGTCCTTTGATTTGTGTTCAGAAGGCAGAATCATGGATGCTTCCTCCATGCAGGGAGGAAGTTATGCTGTATACCTGTCTGGCTAAAGGTTTGCAGAGACATCGGCAGGCTGTATGTAACAGATCTCAGATCATATATCAGAAAGCACTGCCATAGCAGTTCATTTTCCCTGACATAAACCGTCACACCTTTGTCTGTCTGGGATCTAAATAGTTAATCTACCTGAGCAAATAGGTAGGAGCGTTTTTGCTTTCAATAAAGTTTGATTCCTGGAGGCAGATCTTTTTTTCCAGTGAGTGTCAGATAATTGGAAGGGTCGGGCGAGGCAGGAAACCACGACACGCCTTTGTTGGGACTTGTTTAAGAGCACGGGAATAGAAAAGCAGAAGAAGGGCGAGAATAAAACAGGTTAAATAAAGAAGAGGTGAACATTATTGGGTGATCACTCAGATTCCACACACCTTTGGAAGGACATGGTATAAAGTGTAGGTGGCAAATTTTGGTAGAAAGGAAACAGTTGAGGAGAAAAAACGGATTTACAGTTCAGTGATCAAAGCACTCCAGGTAAGTGACATTACTAAAAAAACAAAAAAGTAGCCTGTATTTTCTCTCTTCCAGATTCCTTGTAGAACAAGGCTGTATTCTCAGGCATAATAGAGGACGTTTTAAATTTTTGTGTGGTGAATACAATGTAAAAATAAGATAGTGTAAGAGCTGGGTCATGTTGGTTTTGTGTTTGTCAGTGGATATAGATCTTTTAAAATTAGTATGAAGTGAAAGGAGTATACCTGCTGAGAGATAAGAAACATGAAGCCAAGGTCTGGGTACATTTTTAATGGATTTTGTGAAACTGCTATGCAAATAGATGAAGTTTAGCTGAGTGTTCTCTGTTTCATAAGGATACCAGCATGGTGAAATGCAGTAATCTGTTGGTTGTTTTTTAGAACTGAGCAAATCTGAAATGTGCTGGAGGAATAATGATTCTAAACTGAAGCTTCAGATGGGTGCAGGGTGCAATATTAAGGAATTGATCTCTAGTCCTTACAATGCCTGAACTGCTTCTGAGTAGAAGTTTGTGTTGCCATGGACAAGCTTTGCTTTGTCTTGGACAAGTGGGTTTATTTATCAGCAGTGACTCATTGATTATGGAGCTGGGGCCACATTTTTGTCATAGAAGATTAGGAGGCACTGTAAGGTGGTTCTGAAGCTTTGTCACAAAAAGTCAGAAAAATCTGATTTCAGAATGAGTTTGAATCCTTCCTGCCAGCAGGTCTAGCAATTTCAACATAGTGACATAAGGTAAAAGATTGGTCTTCTTTTTCTGTCTTTGGACTGACTTGTAGAGGGACTTCAGGGAAGTTACTTGTCCTGCCGTGACTAGTTCATCTGTGAAGTGGTGACAGCAGCACTTTCCAGTTCTGCAAATGTTCCTTGTATAAACCCAGATTGTTTGTTTCCCTTTCTGTGCCAGAGGTGAGAAGCTTGTGCAGGTCAGAATGGCCTTGCTTTGGCCTGTTTCTCTTTGGGCAGCACAATTAAGTAGGCATGGTGAGGACACATTTTTCAAAGGGAGGTACCTGGCAGTTGTGAGTGAAGTCTGGGAAGTTCTCCTGCTTATGCTCTGGGAAATGAGCACATATTAGTGTCAAAGAAGCCAGGATAGGTTGTGGCCAGAGCAGAATTTGGTTCCTGCAGCTTTGGTTGGGAATCTAACCTGCTTTCCTGGCATTAGCATCATTTCAGTGAGCCTCAAAATGAGCAGATTTGGAAGCGTGATTTGTTTGATTCATTTCTGACTGTATTGGTTATGGTAGAATAACTGAAAAGGAACAGTTTTTGAAGCAGAATGAGAAGGTCAGATTCCTAGACTGTGGGGTAAAAGATAGATAAGAGGCCATTTTTTAACCAGTTCTGCTAGTGCCAGTACAGTGGCACCTGAAAGTCTTGATTAAGAGGAAGGGACACCTTAAGAGACATTTGATATGATGGGAGCCATGGCATTTGCTTTTAACATAGTCAGTGACATGATTTGGCGGCATCTACTGAGTCTCAGAGTATTCATGATCAAAGGGTTCCACTTGGATTAAATATTATTAATCTCAGCACCTGCTAGTGCTTCTTTCTCCTAATGGAGTGTCTCACAGCGAGGGCCATATTAATGGAAGGAAGAGAGAGCCGAAAGGATGTGCTCTGAGAGTGTAACAGCATTCCGACGTGAAAACTGGAAGGACATTGTGGAGGGATAAAAGAGTCTGAAATGTGCCTGCTTTCGTTTTCCCACTAAAGTATGTATTTGCAGCTATTCCCTTCCTCTTTGAAGAATCTCTGTAATAAACTTTATTACCATTGCACACAATACCTAACTCCTAAAATAATAAGAGGGGTTTGAATGTCCCATCTCAGACCAGCTTAGCATCCTTGCCAGTGTGCTGCACTGCAGTCAGCTGGAACAGGGGTGCAGGAAGTACCTGGCAGTGTTGGGCTAATTTGGGAAGCGCAGCTCTAAGCAAGCCTTGCAAAGCTGGGCAGCTATTACTATCCTGCTTTTCAGTGCTGTACATAGAAAAGCAATGCATGGTGGTGCTAGACCTCTCCTGGTTCATGGTGCCGTTAAGGTCTGCAAGTTCCCTGTTTTTGTGGGTGCCATGGGTGCCACTACAACCCCATAGCTTATATTAAAGGGGCCATGGGGTTGCCCCGTCCTATGCTGCCTGTGCTACTTGAGAGTGATTCCGCTACACAAGCTCCTGCTTGTTGCTCAGAGATGATTGCAGGTGGCTTCTCTGATTCAACAGCGCTATTGCTTTGCCACAGACATAGCCCACAGCTATGTCTTTGTGAATCCAGATAGGAGCTGGTGAGATGAGTGAGTCCTGGCAGATGATGGAAATCCAGCTCACTCAACCTGCTGGAGCCTGGGCTGGCTTTTGCATTCAGGTGGCAAACACACATGCAACTTAGATCAAAATGCACCAAGGGCTTGGGGCTTGGCTGTGGCGTGTGTGGCTCCAAAGATGTGATTTAAACTCTTCTTATTCTTTTTTGGATTGGTATCAAAGCAAGATATTTCCCTTTCTCAGTGAAAGGAAAAAATGCAGAAGATGCATTCACTCCGTGGTGCTGTCTGGCTGGCTGCTTCCAGCATCCATTACCAGCACTGTTTCCCAACCGCAGAAAGGACGTCAAGTTCTGGGGCTACAAAGCAGTAGGAAAGCAATTTCCAAATGTAAACCTGTGTTCCCTGCCAAAAACACTGGCAGAGCCAACAGTGCTGACATCTAGACAACAGCTTCCAGCATCTGTTTTTAGGATAGGAGCTTGAAAGATGCTTCCACTGTTGATGCAATGATGCAAACTCGAATGGTAGCTGAATTGGAGAGCAGGGTCTTGGGTACTGCCTCAAACTCTAAAACTTGGAAGGAATTTTGCCCAAAACCTTGTTTTTTTAGACTCAGCCTGTTAAGTGAGTGGTTTTTGGTACAGCTGGGACTTCAGTTTTAAGGAGTTTTCAAATGCAGTGGAGAGTTTTTGCCTATTATCATCTTGTGCACAAATTAAAATCTTTTCTTTCTCATTGTTTGCACCTGCACAAGATAAAATGTTCTTAGAGAAACTAGCAGTGAGCAACTATGTATTTCCTTCTGGAATAAGTGGTTTCCCTTCCAGCTGATGTTTCTTTTCCACAATCACAACATTTCTTTGTGGTATTCCTGCCTTGGCAGCTGGTCATGCCTCTGCTAGAGATTGTAGTTTTGACTAGAGAGGGATCCAAGTCATGAAGAAGAGTTACACAGCATTCACAGCAGTGATTCCAATACTGTGTATACTGACCTGAGCTGGTATTAGATCAGATTCCACAGCTGCAGACAGCACCTCCAAACCTTCTCTGCTCTGTCTGTGAAGATAAAGCACTTGCTACCTTAAGTTCCTTACTGCTGAAAATAGGTAGTTTAAAGGTACCTCCAGTGCTTTTCTGCTTCGCTAAACTCAGTGCTGAGGCTTTAGCATCAGTCTATCCTAAGAATGCACAGCATTACTGTCCAAAGCACAACAGTATCTCTGCTTAGTTTTTTCTGACACTACTGCCATGGTGTAGGGAGCTTAATCCTGCAACTGCCTGCATTTCTAATCCTCTACTGTTGAGTCCTGCCCTGAGCAGATCTGTGGGAGTGGTGTTTGGATCCTGTGGTTGTGGTCAAGCCTTTATAGGGGCACAGCTGGAGACCATAGCGTAGTGCCACAAGGTCTGCATACAAATCCAGGTCTGAACTTCTCCAGCACTGAGTAGATTTTCTTCAATTACCCCTATCTCTGCCGCATTGTGCGGCATTCAGTTTTGTAGGCAAGTGGTGCTGGTCTATTAGTAATACTCACAATGGCTCTGGAAAGGCGCTCCAAACTCCCTGGCACAGATGTCTTCCAGGCAACCTAATCCGAAGCTGAAGTGAGAAAAGTGGGGAGCTGTTGTTATCTCCTGCTTACTGTTCGCAGAGCTCTGAGTGCAGTCTCTTTCCTTTCCTTGCAGGTGGCAATGGTATGGATTCTGTAACAAAGAAAACGAGGCAAGAAGGATCGGAAGTTACTGAAAGACGTAAGGAGAACATTTTTTATTTTTATGTCACACACCATGTCCCAGAAGTGATGCCCAGTTTTGTAAGGGATTGAGTGCTGACCAGAGGTCCAGAACTAAATCCTGCACCTGTCCCTGGTCTCTGTTGAAGTCAGAAAAAGGAAAAGAATGAACCAAGATCAGACATTTAGAGACGTGTAGCATGACCTGGTTGTTTAATGACAGATGATTGCCCTGTGGTAACACTTCTAGCCAGTAGTGTACACATTTGGATTCTTCTCCTACCTCTGATATCGATGTCCTGTATGGCTTAGAAAATGTTCTTTAGATATCTTTTTGGCCATGTGTAAAACAGAGGGTAAGTTTCCTGCTAGCCTTATGGGAGTTAGTTTTTAGGAAGCTAGTAAGGGGTCTGACCATGGGCTTTGCTGTTACAGCAATGGCTGTGGTTTAGAACTGCCTGGAAGTAATAATACTTCCATGTTTTACAGAGATTTTGTACAGCAAAAAAGTCTTTCATTGCAGTGATGTTCTTCATTACTGTAGAGTTAGAAAGGCCTGCAAACTAACACACAGCATTGTGTGCTAATGTGACTGCAGCCCCCAAGCAGTGTAATCTTAAGGGACTTTTCTTTAAATGAGTCAATGATCTTTAAATGAGTCATGGTTTTCCATGGAAATTAAATAGAACATTGATCTTATTTGGCTATATTAACATGTCATTACTTCTGCACCCTTTTCTTTCCTCAGTTATTACAGAGACTGTGACTACAAGACTGACATCCTTGCCACCCAGTAAGTAGCTGTTGGTCATTACATTACTTCTGCTCAGTGTTCTGTGCCCCTCCATGCTATTTCACAGCATTATTTTCAGAAATGCCTCTCCCAAAATATTTGTTAGTGGAGAGAAGGAGCAGTATGTGGGGAACCGTCTGGGTGTTGTCAGAAACAAAGCTGCACAGTCAACTAAGACTGGTAGACCAGACTGACCAAGGGCTTATGTCCAGATATAGGGTCTCCAGTGGTGACTGTCTCTTGGGAACAAGGGTCGAAAGTGATGGGTCTGTAACCACCGGTGGGGCTGCAGCGTATTCCTCTGTCATCTTACCCAGTTGACAACAGGGAGTAAATATTTTTTGGTAATATCAGATGTCATGGGTGATGTCTACCTCTGTGCAACAGGTAAGGAAGAATCCTCCATGCTCTTTACACCAGCATAGTCACGGTTAGCTTGCTGCAGCTGGGATGGAAAGGAATTACACTATGTCGTTTATGATAAGGGTTAACAGGAGAATTCTTCGGTCCATTTATGGATCAGAACTTGACTACAGACCTGCTGGGTCTGCAGTGTGAATGCTTATTTGCTCTGCCAAGACACTTGTCTGCAGTTCTGATATCTCACCAGACATGAAGGTTTACTTGTAGCTGAGTGTGAGGAGAGCTTTGGTTACCGCTGCCTTGACTTGCAGTGTCCTTACTCTTCTCATCTTTTATTCTTCTCATCTTTTAACCTTCTCATCTTTTACCTTGAATGTCTCAAGATTTGTGCTCATCTCTTCCAGAAGGAGGGAGCAGCAGTGGGCTTAAAACTTCATCCCACACTGGAGGGAGCGGAGTGGAAAAGAGATCTTACACCCATGGAAGCAGCTACGTGACCTCAAGTAAGGAATGAAGACATTGCACAGTGATGAAACAGAGAGGAAATGCAGCATAAACGTTCTGGGGAGAGATTCAGGGCAGGGAAGTAGGATGAGACAGGGGAAAGGAAAACAGGGTTTATGAAAGTAGAAATGGCAAATAATCAAAGCCAAAGGTATTCCTTCCCTAAAGTTTGGTATGAGGATGGGTGAGTAAATGGCAGAATTCCCGTTTTCCACAAGCAAAATTTGGTTTCAGGAGAACAACAACAAAAAATACCGTTCCCACTGTTGTTAAGAAGTCATTCAGAAAACAGATTTCCCGTCTTTCATGATTTCCAAATCACAATCTTTCTGATTGTTTTAGTTCAGAAGTCAGTTTTGATTAATCTTGCTGAGGATAGAATATTATTAAAGAATTTCCTAGAAAATATTTTCTTGTGTGTGGGGGTCCATAGCTTTGTCACTTTGAAGAGTCTGCCACATTTTCTGGATGTGCTAAATCAGTTTGTGCTGTCTACTCCACAACAAAGGGCTTTTCTCTCAGTGCATTCTTTGTCCAGCTATTAGATTGTCATAGCAAAGGTTTCTGAAGAATAAGCTTCCTAGCCAGGTTTCTGGCATACCCCGCTCTGTCCCCAGTGGGACAGACTTTATCCCTGTAGAAAATACTCTCCATGCTCCAAAAGAACTGACAAACCAAAGGGAGTAAAGTGCCGTTTGGAAGCTCAACAGGAGAATTAGCCGTACACAGTAGGTCTAACAGGCACCTCCATATCAATTAAAGGCCAGAGTGTGGAATCACTTTGCCTCAGGGCAGATGTGAATTAACTGCAGTGAAAACGTCGGTCTGATTGTCTGGACTGGCACCAGTCTGAAAACTGAACCCAGTCCTGAAAACTCAGACAATTCTGCAGGATTGCCATCTTCCTTCTGATTTCTTTTCAGTGTGTGGAGGTAAAGAGTCTGAACTTTAGAGATAATGAGTTATTGAAGTTTCACAGTGCATTTTCTAATCTCTGCTTTCCCACTTGGCTTGCAGAATGCCTCCAACAGAGGCCTACTTGTCATAGTGCTTCTTTCTACTGAATTAAGTGGAAAAGTTTCAGAACAAAACAGGTCCTTGTAGAGGAGAAAGTTGTCAAGAAAATGCTATTGATATCACAAGGGCACGTTCTTTTTGCGGGGATGGGTAAACAATATCCAGTCTGATCCTGCTGATCAGTGTGGATATGTTGCACTTTATCAGAGGGCTCCCTTTTTGCTGCACTCTGACCATACTCCAGCATTAGATTTCGTACAAGAGTACGAACACACTAGTTATGGCTGCTCACTTCTTTTGCCACAACACAGATGCGAATTAGGAGGGAAATCCTTTCCTCTATCTAAATATAACATCCCCTAATAACCTTTAGGCTGTCTCAGGCATGACACACACGTCAATCACTTCTCTAGAAAATGGACTGACTAAGGCATGACTAAGTGGGAGTGTGGATGGCTGCTTTGGAAGGGAAGTGGACTCACCTCTGCTTTCCCTTGTCTCATGAACTGAATCCTTCAGAACTTTGAGTTTGGCTTAGCAGTTTCCCAGTTTTTGTGGCCTGTGTCATATAACACTTGAGTTTACAGGTGGATCTGTATCCAGACCTAAATGCAGCACCATCCAGAGACGGATTTATTCCTGCTCAGGGGAGCTGGCTCATTCATCCCCCTAGGCCAAAACCTGCTGTCATATGTATCATTGACAAGATTTGTTTTGAAACCACAAAGAAAACCAGTACTCCTCTCTGCAATGAATGCTGAGGACAGTCAGAGTTAGACCCAAATAAAATTATTTGCCTTCTCTAATTGTGAGGTACCAATGCAAATCTGTCCAACTCAGAAGATGGTAACATAAAGCACCTATCCAGAGTGTACATCCAGGGCATATTTTCAGTTTGCTGAGCGTGTTTTATTTTACCTACAGGTGGAAGTGGTAGATTGAATTCGTCATCATCATCCTCCGGCTACAGACAAACCCAGTCTCCCAGCTCTACTCTTACGAAATCGCCTGGCTCAACATTTGAAAGAAAAACCTATGTCAGCCGCCATGCAACATATGAAGGTATCACAGGACATGCCATCGAAAGGAGGCAGTGTGTAGTGCGCTCTGAGGTCACAGTAATGCAGGATTGTCCCAAATAGCACAAGAATTACATTGTGGTTCTGTTAGGAAATAAGCCACCAGGGACACATTTTAATAGTTGCATCCTATTTATAGTAATGCTCATTCCTAAAAGGAGTTGTGGCATATTTTTATTGAAAGACATTAGAAGCTCTTTCCTGTAATCCTGAATAGCTATTTTTTTAATGGAAATGTTTGTTATCCGCAGGGATTAGACAATTATCAGGAAGATATGTTTTGAAAGCTTTTCAATATCTCATGCAAAATATTAATGAACACCTTTCTGTTCCTTGCAGGGAGCTCCAGTGCCAACTCTTCTCCTGAGTTCCCCAGAAAAGAGTTTGGTACGTTCCTTTTAGAGCTGTTCCTCTGAACTTTGTGGCAATGTCATGTGAGCTGATGACTACAGTGGTGTTTTGCACGTTACTGTGTCTTGCTCTGTATTTGGCAACCAGTGCAGCTCCATGACTTCGTAGGAGTTATTGGGGATTTACATTAACAGCTGACAGCAGGGTCTCTAGCGGATATATTTTCAAACTGAAGGTACATACAGTATATCTGCTACACTCAACTGCTTTTGTGCCTCTCCCCATGTGGCACAGGACATGGACAGGAGAACATAGACGTGGGATGCTTCATAACATTTCGCCTCAACCCTCTAGCTGGAGGAAGAGCCCCAAGCAAGAAAGCCTTGAGTCTTAGGATTCTGAACCATTGCTACTTACCTAGTAGCTCTTTTCTAGGCTTCAGTATGTTTATATGGAAAGACGAACTGGCTGTCAAGTGATATATTTGCACTGAAGATTGTTGGCAGGTATGAGCTTGCTGTGTCCGAACTCCGAGTTGCTGATTTTACTCAGTGCAGACAGTGAAACAATATGAGCAGGCCGTCTTTTTGGCTCAGAGAGGAGGCAGGGTTTCACAGTGTCCCACCTTGGTTGGTGGGATAAACAGTCTTATTAACTTCCTTCTGGCCTGTTGAAATGGGAGATCACCATCTATGAACAACATTTATGTGTACAAAAAGAAACAGCAAACAGCAGTTGGTCCAGAAATGCTAAAGGTGCTACTTATTCTTTAAGATGCCTCATGGTCTAAGGGGGGCCTGGTAAAAACTCTAAGGGTTCAGTTCCTCCAGCTGTGCCCGTAGGTAAAGGAGGTTACTGTCTAAATCTGAGCACTCTGAGCAAGATCCATGTGATCATTTTCAGATATGTCACAGGCAGTAAAGCCTAATATTGCTTTTCTCTCATTGCTGTTCACAGCATCTGCCGCTACGAGAGGGAGAAGCCAAAGTCGAGGTGAGATACTGTTCTTTTACAAACCTCCTTTGTTTTCTTCAGTGTGTTTCAGAGTGTGTTTCCTTCGCTGGAATCAACCAGTTTAAGTGTAGAGTAGTCAGATGAGCTACATGGATTTACCTCAATGCAGATGTGAACAGTTTATGTGTAAGCAATTGCTTAAACAAGCTTGGTGTAAAAACTGACCCTAGTGAAGTTCATGGTGATTTGGACTGTGTCAGAAAGGAGGATCTACTTGGGGATCTGGACATCAGGGGGCATAGGACATAGGCTTCCATTTTGATTGTTCACTGCTGTAAACTCAGTCCGTCCATGCTCTGTGACCTTTCTCTGACATGTTTACACTGATCGTATTCATGTTCCTCCTACTGTGATCTGTCTTACAAACCATAAGGCCGTATCCTGAAATGATCTCATGCTGGTAGTGAGGAGATGGTGAGGAATTTATGGTCTTGCTGTGGTCTGTTTAGCCAGCTCACTGTAATGCTCTGCTTTGTTTAAATCATTCAGCTCCTCTAATAATTTATTAACAGCATTGCAGAAAGCATGATTAAATCGCTCTGTAAGAGTGTAATAAATGTTCTCAGTTGCTTGAAGAGGAAACTATAATGTCACTTTATCCAAGTTAATTTTAGCAGTAGGTATAAATCAAAGTGTGCTCTTGCACACTCCTTCTGGCGAGTGTCACAGTTACCAATTATTCTACCTCAGATCCTCACAGTCTCCTCTAGCACACTACATACCTGAGCTCCCAGCAGAACCAGGCCATACATAACAAAACAGAAACCAGAGAATCAACTCCAGCCTCTCGTATTACTTCAGAAAATAATTCCAATCCATCAGCTTCTCCACGTGAATGCCAGAGCTCATGTTTCTTGTATAGTGCCTGCACTGTCAGATTTCATCTTGAGGAGCATGTATCACACATCCTGGCTGGCCAATTTGCTTGTGGGTAAAAACCTTAAAGGCTTGTCCCAACCAAATCACATTAACTCTATAGTCTCCTGTGCTGGACAGTAAATGTCAGTAATAAAATTGAGTACCTGGTGAGAATGTTGACTTAAAGCTGGCCTGGTTATATTCAGTGAGCCAAAAGAGAAGCCAGCAGGTTTTGAGAGACTAAGTTGTACAGCCCACAGTAGAGATGACAGTGTGAATTTTACCCAAGAAGTAGTAGGGAATTTGTGTATTTTGTAAGCTTATTTTGGCTCTCTAGGTTTTTGTCCAGAAGGATAATAATAATAATAATAATAGTAGTGGTGAGTTGGAATATCAGTATGATTGAGGACTGCATAATTAGGCCTTCTGTGTGTCTGGCAGTAAAAATGCTATTTACTTCAATAGAGGTCCTCAACAAGTAAAATATAGCTCTCTGGAATTAAAAGTAGCAAAATGTGACCCCCCAAACAAAAAGTCACCCAAACCAATTTACAACCAGTTCACATGGGCCATGAGTGCTACTCAAATCAAGCCGTAAGGCAGCGAGATGGAACATAGGCAGCAAGAAAGAAGGAATTTACTTTAGCATAAAGATTCATTCCAAGCCCAGGGCACAAATGCATCTCACTCCATGATTTTCTCTTTTTCTCTTCCTAGAGAGTGAAATACGAGTACGACTGCAGAGTGCATCTCCCTCTGGCAGATGTAAGTGCCATGGCCTTTACTCCAGGGGGATCAGGTATAAGATAGAGGGTGTTGCTGCTCTGGGTATGTCTGCAGTGGCTCTGGGACCTGATCTTCACGATGACAGATAGCAGCACCTCATTCTTTTTCAAGAACATTCATATGTCTCCTGTTTCTGAACAAGGAAGCATGCTGTGGTCTTGCAAAGATGGAGTTGTACTTAGTCCCAGAAATGTGACTCTGAAGCTTTGTTATTAAGTAGGTGTCTCCCCTAGAAAGTACAACTTCAGAGACAGCCCCAGGTAAATTCCACTGCATGGTTTAGCCAGGGCAAGATTACAGATCAATGAAACAATGGCTTTTGGGTGAATCTGGACGTTTGCTTTTCCTGCCAGGGACAGAGCTGGATGATGTGAAACGTTTGCTGAAAGGAAGTCGATCAGCCAGCTGCAGCCCTACTCGATCACCATCAAGTACACTTCCGATACCGAAAAAGGCTGTGGTGGAGACAAAGCTGGTTACTGAGAGCTCTCAGTCAGGTACTTATCAGAGGATGGTTAGCAGTGCTGGAGCCATTCCAAAGATTATTTGCCATAAAAATACCCAGTTGCTAAGAATGTCTCAGTAAGAATACATGGTCTCTCTCCTAGACGGTGGTGGTAATACAGAAAAAGGGTCAGAATGCTGGAAGACTGTTCCAGATGTTGCCCTAACAAGAGCCATCATGGGTAGCTTTCTAGTGACTTGTTTCATTTCCATAAAAATGAGCCAGTTCCTGCTGCCATCAGCTTTAATTCGGAGGTGCTTCTGGCAGGGACACGAGCTCTAAGCAAACATATCTTAGAGCTATTTGATCTCTTATCTCCAAGTAAGATGGAGATAGCACTGAGGACAACATTTGGGTTAGTGCTTGATTTATTGGATGCACCACATGGTTCAGAGATCAGTAGAACCTGATAATAGTGGAAGTGGTACTTAAAATACTATAACCAGCTTTTATCATTTATACTAGTATCTAGGAACAAGCAATACCTTTTTTCTTTAGCATGGCTCGAATCCTGTCTAAAACTGACAATTTTTGACCAGTACACCAGAGCCACATGTGGGAAGCAAAACTCATACATTCCGTGGCCCAGGATGATTTATTAACAGAATGGCAGACAAAAGTGTTTTATTCTGGTATCATAGCATCTACAAGTGATGAAATCTTTTCAAGTTGTTTTGTGAATGATCATGCTGTCAGGTCAATCTTTATTCCATTGGTTAAAATTCAAGTGGGCTGTAAGCAGCTGGCATTTGAGATCAGTTATACCTTGTTAACCCGCAGTCATTGTGTTGACTCCACGAGGGTAATTGAAATTTGAAGCAGATAATGTTGTTTGCTATGTAAACCTGCAATGCGTGCTAAACCACAAACCTGGTCTCACTGAAAACCGCTTCTGTTTGTTTGGGTTTTTTTACAGTGTCAGGAACATATGATACAACCATACTGAATACTGCCCTCCCTTCATACATGTGGTCCTCCACTCTGCCTGCTGGATCTTCCCTTGGTGGATACCACAACAGCTCTTCCTTGATCAATGCCATGTCTCACTCTACAGGATCAGGTATGCTCCCTGGACCACCCAGGCCTGAAGGATGTAACTCTATACTGAAACTGGGTCAAGAGCAGTGCTTTTTTTGTACTGCAAGACTAAAAAAATGGAAGAACTGAGGTGGCAGGGAATATGCTTGAGTTTTCTTTCATTTTCTGTAACTTCTACACTGACTGTATTTGAAAATCCTTCTTTGTGAGAATCTATTGTCCTTACTGCCTGATCTGTCACTAAACTTTGATGATAGCTTAACCAATGAGGTCAGACTCACATTGACTATCAAAACTAATTTTAGACTCTAGTTGACATTGGATTGTCCCATGTAAGAACAACTGGACCTAACCCTTCAGTCCTTATACTCTAAAGATGTAATCAATAAGTGCTGAGTGTGCTTATGCCTTGTAAGGCCCACTTCTCAATGCCAGGGATGGTGCATTTCCCAGCTGCAGAGAAAAATCACAGGAGGCTTTATGACAGCATACTATTAAAAAGCTTTGCTTTCTCACACTGTCTCATGACTGCAACTTGTCTAATGTAGGATTTTCACCCCTTTGTCCGTTCAGTAAAAGAGTGGTTTGGTGCCACAATTTTCGAGATTTTTCCTCTGTGCAATTATTGACCATTTTCACTAAATCCATTTCCAAGTGACTCTGACTTAATTTCTATGACTGTGCCACTGACCTTTGGGTGCTGAATTTCTGATGCCAGAGAAGAAATAACATTTTATGTCCTCTTTTTGCAGTTTTTGGTGTTCCAAATAACCTGGCTCCCAGCAATCATACTCTGAACGCAGGCCTGAGCACCTCCTCTACAGGTCAGATTTTTCTCTTCTTGCCTTCACAGTTCAACAGCACCACAGTCCTGGCAGACATGCACAATGAAATAATACCTGTCTCACTCTGTTTCTCTCCTGTTCCTCATCACAGTGTCAGCAGCTAATTCTGAGTTAACTCTGTATAGCCGGTGTTAGATCCTGACTATTTTTGTCTGAAGGGCAGGGAAAACTAGAGATTTTCCAAGGAGAGTAATTTATCTTTTGAAAGACAGCTGTTAGGCCAGCCTATTTTTTTCCCTAGAACAACTCAGGGTAGTGCCTTGAAAGTAAACTTATGTGTCCTAATCCATAAAGGTCCACTGCTCCTCTGTCAGTTTTCCCCGTAATTTCCCTTTGCTTCACCTGGCTCATGGCTTCTGGCAGACTCTCTTCAATGTCACTAAACCTCTTCTCTTCCTTTCACAGTCACACACACGACAGCCACACAGAACAGTGCTGTCATGCAGGGTCTCTGACAGGGCCTGCAAAGAGAGCAGGGTGCATGAGAGCAGTCTGTACACTGCACTAAGATTGCCACACTGATTCTGGCACCAAAGGTGCCACTTTCCAAGCTGTTTGCTTCTCTCTGGACAGTACTTTGACATATACTTTTTGCAGTTATCGCCTGAAATTTCCTTTAGTCAGACCAAGCCAGTTTTCTGAATTTACATTTTTCCCAAGTTGTCCCACCTTCAGAAATGTCCATGCAGCCATGAGAGCAGCCTCGCAATCTAAATTGAGATAATGTTTTAAACTGCTCACCATTATTGTTCTGGGCCAACAATAACTTATACAGCAAAATGATCTAAGGAAAATACATTTTGTAAGGAAGATCTTGCTTGGGCCTGTGATGTCTCCAGGTAGCTGGTGAAATTTCTTGGGAAAAATTGTTGTTATTGTCATTCGTTTTGTTTTGTTTTATCCAGAATACCACCTGCACTGCAGGACTCCTGTAACCCCCATTGCAATGTTTTTCTTTGCAGTGTTTGGAGTTCAAAACAACCTGTCTCCAAGCTCTTCAACTGTGACCCAGAATGCTACTGCAGCCTCCGCAGGTCAGCAACAATTTGAACCTAGAGGAAGTGTGAGAGTCACGAGCATGTGCTGCCTTCTCCCACCTTTTCTATAGTGACTGTAAAGTATATATTGACAGAGAGTTGCTCATTACCATCTTCTTGTGTGGAGCAGTGTGGTATGAGGGATATCGAGGAATGTTTCCTCTGCTTTACATGTGCAGGAACTCCGAGTGCCTATGTAAGCACCAGAGATTTGCTTGCTGGGGAAGCCCTTGCTTGTTTGAGTTGTCCCAGTTACCCTGAATGACAAGATTTTAAAAATGCTGTGCAGCCCAAGGTTGGTGTGTGTAGATACCTTGTTATCCTTCATCTCTTTCATTCTCAGTTTTCTTCGTTGCAGCATATGGCCTGAAGAACACTTCTCAGAGCAACACCATGGCAAGTACGAGTGTGTCTGCTTCAGCAGGTGAGTGTGTCATTGGCAGTTGTTTAGGCGTGGCCTTGTACAAGCATATAATGATAAAAATGAGCTAGAGATTAAGCCAGCTGAGTGACACTAATACCTGGCTCCTGAGGAACATGACTTGTCACTAGCAAAGTCTCCGACCAGTACCTTTCTGGAAAGAAAGCAAATGAGCCAGAAGCTAGGAATGAGGAATTGAGCTGCTTTGATTCAGATCTTCCCCAATCCATGGTAACTTGGAAGATTTAATTGCAACTATTTCTGGTCAACAAGCAGGTAACTGGGTAGAAGATCACACACATTAAATTGTGCTTCATTTGAAGCCAAGAGATTTGCAAGGTTGTTCTCAAACATCATTTTGCAGTAGTACCAGCCTCAACCACTCAAAAATCAAGGAATTAACTTATATATGATCAGTTGTTTTTTTTTTTAATGAGAGAAGCTGAGGTCTCTCTACTGGCCTGTCATCTTTGAATGGCTGGGATTCATCTTTTCCAGCTTTTTTCTGCGACTCTGAGAACTAGAAATTAGTCCTTTATTTTTTGTGTGAGGGAAGCCAAGTTTCTTTTGTAATGCAAGGACTCCCGAAGATGAAGCTTAAACATAGTTGTGAATAACACGGAAGTTGTGATAACATTTCTAATGCAGATTTACTCCAGGTTTATGCTAGAGTAATGGAATAATACCATTCTGATTATCTTGGTTTTCAATGCTGTGTCACTTTGTGTGCAAATTTAGGTTTGTACACCATTCCAGGCATACTTGATACTGCCTAATGGCAGAAGGGTGACCACACACGTCTTTGAGCCTTGTTTGGCCTGTGCCCACCCTCCGTAAGCTACAGTTCAATGCCTCATAACCATGTTAGGCCCCTAAGGATATGGAGTACTTTGTGCTTGACAGGGTAGGTTTGCTAAAGGTGCTCCTCAGCTTGAGCTGTGCTGGCTCTGATGATCTTTGGATGTCTCTCTCAGGCTGAGTTTATATGATTCTATAGCATGGGTGTCAAACTCATTTTCACTGGGGGCCACGTCAGCCTCACAGTTGCCTTCAAAGGGCCAAATGTAATTTTCGGACTGTATAAATCCTACGTTGAGCAAATGTTAAAATTCCAGATGCCGTCCCATTTCTGGTAGCAGTTGCTCCCCTGCTAGTGAAATACTCTAAAGAAATCTAGTGACACACACAGCTCTCCTTTTTGCTTCAGTGGCCAGTGTGTCTCTTACTGGTTATTTATAGTCGTGAACAAAAGTGTTGTGGCTTGTATTTATGACTCAGTGGCCCACACTCACGTCTTCCTCTTTCCCATCCTTCATGAATATTCCAGGTGGAACTGTTCTGAGCTCCCAGGGAGATGACATTCTGCGCAAAGACTGTAAGTTCCTACTGCTGGAGAAGGAGAATGCCCCAGCAAAGAAGGAGATGGAGCTCTTGATCATGACAAAGGACAGTGGCAAAGTCTTTAGTGCCTCTACTACTGGGCTTAATGCAGGTAACTGCTCTTCTTCAGGACATGTGGATATGCTGAGGGCAGAGAAATGGAGACTGATTACAGGGCGAGTTTAGGACGCTACACCTGACTCAAATCACTACAATCCAGCCAAGAAGCTCTGGCAGGCAGCCTTAAACCATGCCAGCTGCAAGCTAGGTCTAGCTTTTGCATTTGAAGCTCTAGCATATGCCTTGGGATATTTCTCAAAGCTCGAGAGCTTTGAAAGCAAAAAACTCGATCTGATTTAAACAGGCAGAGATATTGTATCTCCCCAATAAAAAATATGCCTTTTGCCAATGAAAGGAGATAGGCCTGGTTGAACTTCTGGTGTCGTGTTTTTAATTATATTCGCTTCCTTTTCAGGATCCTTTGCAGAAGACACCTTGAAGAAAGAGAAGCAGGGATTTTCCTCCTCTTATGCTACAGATACTGGCCTAAAATCAGATGCAAATGGTAAGAGTTTGTCTCTGTGGAAACAGAGCAGAACTTTCTCCTCCTGCCTCCATTACTACCTTCCTCCTTCAAGCCCATGCTCTAAGTTTAATCATGCATAGAAAGACTGTTAAAACCTCTTGCACTGTTGTCAAAACAGGAGGACTCAAATCTGTGCCAACAAGGGACAAAGCAACTTACGCAGGTAAGTGATGGAGTTCAGACTTTCATTGGAAGAAGCACCGAAGCACAATATACAAAAAAGCAATTGTTCTAGGGTGACATGAGTGATCTCTGTGCCATTACATCAGGGGAAGGGAATGTCCAGGAGACTGCTCTGTCTGTAATGAGCAGAGTACACACCAGAGAACTTGATACCAGTGATTTGACTGTGGTTAAGTGGGCAGTTGGGGTATTTTTTTATTGATGGAAAAAATCGGATAGCTGACAGTACAGCTGCATCCTGCTGCCAGGACAGATTTATGGAGAGGAGAGGGCTCAGACAGACCATGCTGGCTATTGCTGTCATTTATGGCTCATAACTGCAAAAAACTGACCCCATGGGGATCATGTTTTTCAGCTGTTCTTTTAAAATGCACTGAGTGTTGTCCCCTGTTGGGATTCCCGTTGAGGAAGCTGTTACCTGTTTCCACAGGGACTAGAGTTACACCCACCATGTGCAGAGTGGCTGTAAAGATTTTTCTCCATAGCCATTTCTATAATGGATCAGACTCTGGTGTCCTTGTTCTAAGAGATTCTTGACTCTGAAGTCAAGGAACTCCTCATTAACCAGGAGACTGCCCCTTTCCTCCTCCAGAAATACGAAATGGTGATGCAGGGGGTGCAATCGGCTCAGCACCATCCTGGTGTCCCTGTCGTTCCTGCTGTAGCTGGTGGAAATGGCTCCTGGGTTTGCTTCTGGCCTGGTTGTTTCTCCTTGGATTGCTTTTTGGACTCATTGCTCTGGGTAAGAAGTAACTGAGGAACAAGATGTTGAATGTGATAGATGAACAGAGGGTATAAGCTGACAAAGAGGCAAAGTACTAGAGATATCAATCCAGAAAACTGAGGAGGAGCACATTCAGCTTGGCGGTGGCTGTCACTAAGATACAGATGGGCAGGAAGAATGGATACGGAATATAAACCTTTGATGAGGGGTTATGTGGTCTTGGGATGAATAAGACAGGAAAACTCCTGAGATCTGAGGTCTTACTTCTCAGAGACTAACAGATTCCAAATTTGTTCTTTGAACTCCAGATATCCCTGCTAGAAAAAAAGATACGAAGAACAATCCTGAAAACCTTAGTGGCCATAGCTATCTGACAGCGTTGCCTTGTCCCTGCTGTTAGAAGTAGGTATTTCAGACACACACCTGTGGCAGCGTGTTCCCTAGTATTCTGGAGCGGAGATTCAGGATGGGCATGAGGAAGAAATTTTTTGTGATGAGGGTGGTAAAATACTGGCACAGGTTGCCCAGAGAGGTGGTTGATGTCCCATTCCTGGAGACATTCAAGGTCAGGCTGGATGGGGCTCTGAGCAACCTGATCTAGGTGAAGATGTCATTGCACATTGCAGGGGGTTGGACTAGATAACCTTTGAGGGTCTCTTACAGCCCAAACCATCCTATGATTCCATGATTTCTGCTTTAAACTTCCAGCGGAAGAAGTGAGAAGGCTGAAATCTCGTGTGGAAAACCTGGAAAAAATTAACAGTGGCCTCCTGACAATTAACCAAGAGGATGGAAAAATAGAAAAGGCTATTTCAAGAGCTGACTTTCTTCATGGTGTTTCACCATCCTCAGCCTTTCTTTCTGAAAATGAAGATTCAGTCTGGTTGATGGTAAAGAACAGACTGAACAAGGAAATAGAACGAGGTGAGCAGAGTTAATGTCTGTGATGCTGCATGAGACCAGGGAGTGGGAGGATTTGATTGCCCAAGGGTCTGAAGACTGACACTTCTAGAGTGCAATGAAGTCTGTCAAAAAAAGTGCCCTCACCTGTCCTCGCAGACAGGCTGTGCTGCAGCCCAGAGTGCTGCCGCTGACACTGGTGGTGCATCCCTTAAAGCCAGCAGGAAAGGGAGAAGAAGGGAGGTTGTGGACATACCATCCTGTGGCAGGATGTATCATGTTTGCTGTAGCAAGTGGGTTTTCCATTTTGAAAGAACTACATAGAAAAACAAACCCACACCTTATTTCTCATGCTATTTTTGTTAGCAAGGGAAAGATGATTTGCTTCTGTTTAGCAGATGATGGACATATGTTAAGAACAGAGGAGCCTACATTGCCCCAGCTTCGGAAGTGTCATGAAAGCAAATTTGCTGAGGAAACTTTGCTTAAAAGCCATGCTGTGCTTGATAGCCTGTGCTGCCTGCAGCCTCAAAATCCAAATATAACGATCATTGTATGTGAATTGCATTGTGTAACGCACTCTAACAGCCCCTTAACTTCCTGTTCCAGGTTACTTCCGAGGGGAGAGAGGAGAACCTGGTGAGAAAGGTAAAAGCCATATATTCCTTCTCTTCCCCTGTCCTATTCCTTGGCTCTGGCAATGTACAAGTTTAGGGTGGATGTTGCCACAAGGGGCAATTGGCAGTGAGAAAGATGAAGCTAGTTTATACTTAAACAAAAAGACCAACACCCACCTCGCTACAACCTCCTTTCAGGTAGTTGTAGGGAGTGATAAGGTCTGTGACTGCCCTGAGCCTCTTTTTCTCCAGGCTAAGCAGCCCCAGTTCCCTCAGCTGCTCTTCATAAGACTTGTGCTCCAGACCTTTCTCCAGCTTCGTTGCCCTTCTTTGGACATGCTCCAGCACTTCAAAGTCTTGTAGTGAGGGGCCCAAAACTGAACACAATATTCAAGGTGTGGCTTCACCAGTGCCGAGTATGGGGGACGGTCACTTCTCTAGTCCTGTTAAAGTGTAAAGCTGGTTTGCCGCATGAACTGCAGAGGGCCTGATCCCATGCAGAACATGCAGAACAAGAGGCCCAGTGTTGCATTGTACCAGTGTGAAAGGCCAGATTCTGTTTGCCACTAGTGGGATGAGTCTGATCCTGCACTGTTCAAGTGTGAAGTGTCCCTGTTCACCCAAAACTCCTTCCTGTTTCATTGAAGGTGGGAAAGCAAATAGAAAAAACAAAATGAATGAGTAATCATTGGAAATACCTCCAGGATCTGTCTTGATATTATTTTTATTTCCTCTTTTCTCAGGTGACATGGGAATGCAAGGTCCCAGAGGTGAGTCTGGAGTTACCTTCTTTCTTGGGTAGATTGGCAGACTGCCATAGGGCCTGGGTAGCAAATGGATTTTTGTTACTCTGGAAGTTAGTTAGAGAAGCTGATGCATTCTGTAGTTCTAGTTCAGATATTGTTGTGATGGTTGGGTTTTTTTGCTCTTCCTCTGGGCAAAGCAAATTTTAGAGTCCACAGAGGAAGAGATAACAGATCTCACTTTGAATCTAGAAACTTCTTTCACCTGTATGAAAGTCATTCCTGAAGCTGACTCTACCTGCTTTAATCACAGAGTGCTTCAGAGGATTTTGTGTGGTGTGAATGATTCAATCCATTATGTAAATACAATGGGGCGATGAGGTGTTGCTGGAGACAGTAGAACCTGTTAATGTGCCAGGAACATAAACTCCTTTTTATGGGGGGCAATGATTGACCAAAGTGCCAAATAGGGAAGACCTGTTCCCCACTGACTATCTGTTTCTTTCTGTCTATAGGAGAGCGAGGACTTCCTGGTCTCCCAGGTGAGCAGTAGCACATTTCGCCTTTGAGGGAGGATATTTAGTTACATTGCTGTAGGCAAGAACAAATTTTACACTGCAAACCTAGCCCAAGGTGGTTCTCTGAAGAGTCAATATTTAGCCAGCCAACTAAGTCAGTTGATTAATAACTTGATGCTGAGCTACAGACACAGCTCGGAGGCTTGGTTACAAGCAAGGCCTGAACCTGACTTCCACTTAGTTGAACATGCCTAATTTAGGGATGTGAAGATCCCAGCCTACCTTGGAGAGAGTCCCACAGCTGCATGAGTACTAGGCCCAACTTCCTTGTGGCCTTATATTTATTGTGTTCTTCTAAAGAGATCCTGTTTAAGTACCTACCTTCCAAGTAATATATTGTTTACCCTGGCTGATGAATCCCTCCAGGCTTCAAGTTCCCCTAATTTGCATGGGGTTTTTTTATGATATACAGACACAGATTCTGAACATTTGTTGTGTTTTTCTTTCCAGGCATTCCTGGTCCAATTGGGCACCAAGGGCCAGAAGGACCAAAAGGACAGAAAGGCAGCATGGGTAAGCATCTCTGTCAATGCTGTGGGTCTTTCACAACCAATAGACACGTGGCATGAAAATACAGGCACCATCATGGCCATCATCCTCTTGCCCAAGGCCTCCCATAAAGATGCCTTTTATTACAAGTCATTTGTTTCCTGTAGGTGATCCTGGTGTGGAAGGTCCCATGGGACAAAGAGGTCGAGAAGGGCTACCAGGGCCTCGAGGGGAGCCTGGACCACCTGGATTTGGAGAAAAAGGAGATAGAGGTAGGAACTAGGTGTCCTGGTTTTGGATGAAACAGAGATAGACAAAAGCTAGAGTTTGATCCTGATTTATAAAACACCTCAGTGATAGAACTTGATTTGATTATTCAAATCCAGATTTCATTTCAGACATTTCCCACCAAAGACAGACCTGTCCTAAGGGATTTTTTTTTTGCCAAACTTAAAATGGGTAAACCAGGGTTGGCTTTGGTTTACCAGGTCTCGCAGTCAGGTTTGAGTTTGGCAGAACCAAAAGCATTTAGTATCAAGGTCATCTTCTTCCCTGTTATCCAAGTCACCAAAGGTGGGGATTTGTCTTGCTCATCTTAGAGCCCAGTGAGATGGCATTTTTTTCTTGGACAATGCATGCTTATTTGTGTGTTTTAAACTGACCAGCAGATTATTCGTGACACTTGCCAGAGGAAGAATAACAGGAGATGGGATAGTGGGATCACAATTGTATTCTACAGTATCTATCCATGCTCTTATTCTGCAGGTGGTGTTGGTGAGCCAGGTCCTCCAGGACCACCTGGTCCCCCAGGTTCTGCTGGCCTTAAAGGTAACTATGAAGATGGACAGAGAGAGCCTGGAAGGCTGGTTAGGAGCAAATGAGCACACCACCCTTCCGTTTTCACTTGTATTACACTGCAGTAATCAGAAAAGTGAACTAATCATCCTCATTTTAGATAAAATTTACTTTGGTAGGTACACATAACCTTTAGAGCAATAAATTCTTGGAGATTTTTAGTAAGAATGGGGTTTGGCAGGGAGGTTTCTTAAAAAAACAGTCTTCATGTGTGATGTTTAAAGATGTTTCTTCTCTGCTTTCAGAAATAATAAAGTAAACTCCATGTCCTTAGCAGGCTTCTAGCAGAGTTGTGGCTCTACAATCCATGTAACTGCAATAAAAATTGCACTATAAAAAAATGGGTCCCACCTGAAGCACAGATCCCAGTGTCTCAGCCAAGATGGAAGGCTTGAGTCCCTTTACCTTTAGGGGAAACCACTTCCTCTGTGTCACAAGAACTAAGTGGTGTAGATTTGTTATCCTGGTTTTGAAGAAACCAGTGATGTAGATTCTTTCAGTGGCTGGAGAAATTCTGATCTGCTAAACACCTTGGGTTGTGGATGCTGTTGGGCAAACTGAAAGAGATTTGTTCATTTTCTAACTGTGGTGTTACTGAAAGAAAATCCATGTTCCTTATTCATAGGTCTGATGGGTTCTCCAGGCCCACAAGGTCCTCCAGGTGAGTGCTGCATTCCTTTGCTATAGCATCTAGAGACTAGGGAAAACGAAAACTGTGATAGCTTCTCATAGTTTTTCACTGATGAATAATGGTGAGTGGGATGAATTAAACCCCCTATCTCATTTTTCTGCAGGCCCTCCTGGCCTACAAGGATTTAGAGGAGAAGCAGGTCTGCCAGGTGCTAAAGGTAAGCTGCAATTACAGCAGCACTAGCTGATGTGTTTTTCTAGCACTTCTTTGAGCAGCAGACTTGGTCTGAGCATGGAGCATTTTGATGCTAGAGCCAAAGAAAAACATAAGACCGAGGAAAGGGGAGGAGGAACTAAACTTGCTGATTGCAAGCAAATATTGAGAAATACAAGACACAGAGGAAATAGAGCAGTCTAGATGAGGAAACGTGGCTGGCTGGCTGAAGCCGTATTGAAGGAAAGGAATTTCCAGTTTGAGTTTGATATTAGAGTATCTGTATTTCCCCTGTGATTTTTCTTGATGCATGAAATGCCTTTCCCTTCTGACTTGTCCATATTATTCTTCAATCACCCGTGAATCTTTCAGGTGAGAAAGGAGCCATTGGAGCCCCTGGACCCAAAGGTATGTTGATCAATTAGGTATCCTTTGTGTATATTTTCTTTAGATTCCTTTAGATATGGATACTCTCCATGGGTATTAGCCCTATCCTTCTTTGACTTTTTCTTCTGTACTCTTGTCAGGCAGCAGACTTTATTTTCTCTGGTGGAAACGCTTTACAATGAAATAATCTCACAGAATGCTTCCCTTTTTTTGTACAACAGGTGATCAGGGTGAGAAGGGTTCTCGTGGAATGACAGGTCAGTGGATTGTTGTCCTGGAGTAACAGCCTGTCTAATATAGAAATGCATTATTTGAATTTTCAAATAACAGTATAGCTCAGCCAATCACAGTTAGCTTTCTGAAAAAGTGTAATGATGTTATTGGTTATAGGAGTTTTATTTTTGCACCCAAGTTTTAAACAAATAGATCCCATTCTTGATTCCAGTAATCTTGGTATCAATCTTTGTGTTTGGCTCCTTCACATGCTCTATATTCGCGTTACTTGAGCTTTTCTAATGCCCAGAGACAGTCACAAATCATGAGGCCTGAATGTCCTGTCAATGCTGGTTTTCAGTTGCAAAGCACCAAATATTGCTGACAGTCATAATTGTATCTTCATCAAGATTTCATTTTCATACCATTTCACTACAGGTGAACAAGGCTCTAGAGGAATACCTGGTCCTCCAGGAGAGCCAGGGGCTAAAGGACCCGTAGGTAGGTAACAGAAAACGGCTGTGTTTATATGTGGGGCAATGTAATTTCCACCCAGAGTGTTTCCATGAGCACAGACAGGGGAAACAACACGGGAGTGGAATCCTACTGGTCGTGATCCTGGGTCTTTTCTCTAGATAGCCAAGATTAGTCTGTATACTCAGAAAAGATGTCCCATAGTTAAGTTTCAAGTGAATGTTTCTGAATCTTTAGTAACTGCAGCCAAGGTTTCTTTCACTTGCAATGTGATGAAAAGCCACTCTCTTGTGTTTAGGGCTGTGCTCGCCTTAGTAGGACAGGGCAACTGTGGTACTATTGCAGCAGTCCCTAATAATCTCTTTCCTTTGGACAGGACCAGCTGGCCGTGATGGACAGCCAGGTGAAAAAGGTAAGGGATTCCTTTGAAGCAGAAGTGCAGGTACTTTCTGATTTGACAGGAGGTTGATTTGTAAAAGGGGTGGGAGAAGATGGCAGCAGATTCATGTTCTGGCATCTTACTGTCTCAGAAGAACTGTGGAGTCAACCATGTGAGCATGGAACTGAGACATGTAAAGGAGCTGGCTGTAAACTTGTGACAGAGTTCTCGCTACAAAACTCTTCTGTCATTGATGTCCACCTCCCAGACACTGGTGCTGAAAATGGCCAGATGGCTATATGGATACAATACATAGAAAGTGCTGCAGAACATCTGATGTCCAAGCTGGAATGGGTTGCTGGATTTTAAGTCAGTGATTTCTGGTGATTATATTCCCAGGTGAACCAGGTCTTATGGGAATGCCGGGAACCCGAGGACCGCCAGGACCCTCTGGAGATGCAGGAGAACCAGGTAAAAGCATAGAGAGAACAGAAATACTTTTCGTTCAGTCAGGAACACAGATGTCTCTGTCAAGAATTTCCAGTCTTTATTTGAAGTTAAGGCTGGCAGAGGATCTATGTACTGTAAGATGGTGATGAAAGGAAAACACATAGGGAATCCAGGCTCTTTGTGATCTCAGGATTATACACACTGCAAGCAAGAACATCAGCTGCTATGAGCCAGCTTTTAGTTTACATACCAGATGCTTGGCCTTGTGAACTGTGTACTAGAATTTTAAGTACATGTAGTCTTTTTCTCTGCCTATCCACCTGAAATTTGTCTAGACATCTGAGAATTTTTGCCTTTTTCTTCCAGGTCTCACAGGACCCCAAGGACCGCCAGGTAGGCTTTTCCACTGTGTTCCAATTTATCAATGACACACTTTGATATGGGTTCAAAATTCCCTTGTTATTTTCCCTCTGTGCTGCTCAGGGCTTCCGAAGTGGTATCCCAAGGTCTCAGCATCTCCCTTGGCTTTTGAAATGTGTTTGGGGTTTATGTGTAATTTTGGGGAAAGGCAGGGCCTTGGAGTGTCGAAAATTTGCCTCTCCCCAAAACAGTTTGCAACAAAAAACATGTTTCATTTCCCTGTGCATCACTGAAAAGCCTTTCGAATCAGCAGCAGAAACAGAGGGGAGAGGATGTAGCAATAAAGGTGGAAACAGAGGATTTGGCCTTTGCAGGCTGAGGTGGTCTGGGGTGCAAGTCACCAGGGAATTTATTCAGGAGCCTCAGGATAGGGAGCAGTACCTGGAAGAAGTTACAGGTAAATCTAAGGAGCAGTGCCATCATCTAGCAAGCAGTGGGAGAAGGGGAGCCCTTAACTATGCCCAGGGATGCTGCCAGCACAGTCTACAGCCCACTTTGAATCCCCCCACTTGCTGTCAAGGCACCTGCTTATAAATGCTGAAAGCCAGGGTCTTGAGTAGGGAGCTCCTGTAAACCCACAAGTG
This sequence comes from Pampusana beccarii, assembly GCA_013399365.1. Taxonomy (NCBI): domain Eukaryota; kingdom Metazoa; phylum Chordata; class Aves; order Columbiformes; family Columbidae; genus Pampusana; species Pampusana beccarii. The sequence goes on along the minus strand of VWYH01004336.1, from coordinate 177,142 downwards.
AAACTCAGCTGGGGTACTTGGAAAAAATAGAACAAGCAATGTATGCACTAACCATTTTATTATTATTATTCATCTACCTGATATCAGGACTTCCAGGCAACCCAGGCCGACCAGGGGCTAAAGGTGAGTTTTGTTTCTGCCCTAATACTCATTTTCTCTCTAAGCACTTAATTTTAGAGAGGAATATCTGCTCTGCTGACCAGTCCGTGATTCAACAGTGGCATCTAGTGGCTTTAGGAAGGGAAGGTTTGAGAAACAGGTGGTAGCTGAAGCCTCCCTGAGTGTACACGAAAGGGAGGGCATCTGCTGAGGCATTCAGCATGACAGTTCTCCACGGAGAAAACTTTGGTAAACCCGGTTCTTCCCTGTGTGTATGAGTATGATGCCTGGAGACTGCAATGGGACCTGTGTGCCTGCCTCAGATAAATCCAGGCCTTTTGCCTATTCTGGCAGGTGTAGTGCTTGGAAAGCTCATCAGAGGATATCTCTGGATTAGCTAAGCTCTGTTGCTTCCCCATGACCTTCTAATGCTATGACTTCTCAGACGAGATCAAGGGCAAAGAGAGCAGAAACCGCATGTTTAATAAGACAAAGTCATTGAGCTAGTGACAGATCTTCCCCAAAAAAGAAATTCATATTTTGCCCTCTTTGTTTTCTTAGGAGAACCTGGAGCTCCAGGAAAAGTCATAAGTGCTGGTATGTAGTTCTGTGAGAGTTCAAACACTTCGGCTTTTGGAGTAGTTTCTCTGGCTTTTGTTGGGCCTCCTAAATTCATCTCGACTGTGTGCCAGACCTGTACTGGGGCTTGCTGTATTGGGAGAATAAATATGCTATAGATGTATGACTCCTTAAGGATGGATTTGTTACACGTTGGATGTGTGTATATATGTGTATGTATGCAAGTGTATGTGTTTGTTTTTCAGAGGGTTTGTCAACTATTGCTCTGCCAGGCCCACCAGGTCCCCCAGGCCCAACTGGCCCCCCCGGGCCCCCAGGTGTTCCAGGTGAGAAAGCTGCTCCTCTGCTGTCGTTTTTGCAGGCATCTTGCATTGCTGTGCATCCAGTTCTTCATTTAATGTGTGATGTTTATTGTCTCTGCCAGGCTGCCCTGTCTGTGAGGGAAGATTGCTCAGGCAGGACTCATGGTCCTCACCCTTCCCTGCAGAAAGACTGAGGGCTGAGTTAAGGAGGCAGCAGCCTCGAGGGAGAAATAGGATATGATCACAGTGGGGGAGGACAGAAGGGAGGGCTGAGAAGATTAAAAAACTGGGAACACCGTTGTTGTCCTTTGATCCGATGAGTACAAAGTAGTGATAGGTCAAGTCCAGTGAGTGGAATCAAGGTCTTTTACCTCTCAGGAAGGCAGACTTGTGTCTCACCCCTTTCCAAGCCCTGTTACTGAAATCAGCAAGGGCTTGTTTTCCAGTCTTAGCTTTGAACTCCAGACAGGAAAAATCCCACATGAGCATCTGCAAGTCTTTCAGACAAACACACAGACTCTGGCTGTGCATGAGCTTGGTCCTCAGACCCATCTGCCCCAGGTCAGACACTGCCCTCTAGCACGCTGTTGTCAGGCAGCAGAGTTCCTGAGGCCTGGTTCTCATTATGTTTCTGTACCTCTTCCAGCCTTACAGCTGGAGCTAATCCTGGAGCTGGTTTGGTAGAGCCAGGCTCAATTTGCAGCAGAGAATGCGAGAGGAGGATTAGGCCTAATGCATTTCTGTTGTGGTCAGTGACATTCTGGTTATTTTCCCAGTCTAAGTGGCACCAAGGACTTTAATTGCCACATGGTGGAAAATAAGTCTCTTCTCCACAGCTTCAAGTAATACATGGGACATTGATGAATTCATACCCCACAGCAATTTGATTTACTTGTGCAGACAAATACATTATTTGATAATCTCAGTTCTTATAAAACACCTATTGATTCTTTCCTGCTACTGTAAAATACAACCAGGAAAAATCAGGGTGTTTCAGAAAGATGGACCAAATTATTTAGTAACCTGATTTCAAATCAGGTCCATTTTTTTGAAACACCCTGTATAATGCAAACTGTTTTTTTTTCCTTTTAAACTAGGTCCTGTTGGACCAGCTGGTCTCCCCGGACAGCAAGGTACCATTCATTCTCCATCAGCTTTGATTCTGCTTCTTAAGAGAACTGAATTAATTAGTTTTTCTTTGTTTCTAATTCTCTCAGCCCTTGGCACAATCTCTCTCCCTTTTGTTTGCAGATTTCTTCCTTTCAGTTCATTTTGCTGTATTATTTGGCTTAATTAATCTTGTAAAGAATTTCTATTCTTTTTTTCTTCCCCGGGAGAAGAAAGGGGGTGGTAAGAGCCAGTGTGATGTGGATGCTGCAAAAGTCTTTTTTTCATATATTATTTTTTCCGAAGGCTGATATTTCTAAGGCACTCCTCTAGTACAGTTGCCTTTCTGTGGTAGGGGATATAGCCCAGCTAGATACCGTCTGCCATTTTGAAAGGTGGGAGAACAAACTACAGCCAAATTGGGAATAATTTCACTGTGAAACCACTGCCAGTTGGACAGACATCTGTTTGGAAGGGCTGACTCCTAAGAACCTTCCTTAGCCTGTTTTCTATGATCCTGTTAGAGCAAATTGTGCACTAATCACCACATTTGAATACAGTGTCCCTCAGAGCCAGGGACTGAGTTGATGCTCCCAGTTCACATAAACAAAGGCTGAACCTATTGTCAGGGAGGTGAAGAGTGGGTACAAAATATCACCCTCTCTCAGTTAAATAATTCACTTTTTTTTTTTCCTGAAAAAGGTCCGCGGGGTGAGAAGGGATCTCCAGGTGAAGCCGTGATAGAAACTATCAAAACAGAAGTCTCATCGTTAGCATCTCAAAGTAAGTGGGCCTGCTTTCTCACTCCTTCACTTGGAGAGGTGCCAGAGACTTCAAGGCCAGCTCACAGCTGGCAGGTGGTGCTTCTACGTCTTTCCCCTCAATATGATATAGGGCAAGTGTGTGTGTGCTTTTTTGGTGGTGGGACAGCAATATCAGCTGCTTCTTCTGGCCTCCTTCTCATCTGTGCATCCCAAAGTGCTTTCAAAACGAGGCAGGTTGCACCTGACCCATGTCACAGAGAGGAAAGCTAAGGAGTGGTGGTTGGTGAACAGTCCCTAACAGCAGAGATGGTCATAGGGCTGTGAGGTGTCAGCGTGGCCTTTTAGCCACTGTGTTTGCAAAGGGCATTTCCCTTTGTAATATGAACACAGAGCCATCTGTAAGAGGAGAACCAGTTTGAAAAGGCATTTTAATCTAAGCAACGGAAATCAAAATCTCTCTGAATTAGAGGACAAATTCACAGGGGAGGAAATGCTATTTTAGACAAAAATAAGTGGAGCAGAACAGAATGGTTCAGCAACATCCCAAGAAGAGTGTCTGCTTGCTGCGTGCAATACTAGATGTGCGATGCACTTACAGTCAGTATTTCTAGAATCTGGGACCTCTGCAAGTTTGCAGGAGAGCCAAGGCAGAGAAGGGCATAAAATTGTAAATGTTCCTTGCCTGATCACCGTCTGAATGGGGTCAGACCATGCTTCAGTATGGTCCCATCGCCCATTCAGGAGGTGAGGATCCATCTCCAATCTAGATAACACAGAGCAGCTACTTGTTAAATAATGGCTGCATAATGTTCTTCTCTCAAAACTTGCCACTTGTTGAAAGAATATTTCTTTTCCTTGAAAGTTCTTTCCACCATTCTTCAGCCTTTGAATCCTTTGCTCTTTCCCTCAGCAACCACTACTCTCCAGAGAGATCTCTTCCTTGTTCCCAATCTGCTGCCAGCCTGTTCAGTGCTGTATTTTGCTTCATGCCCAAACCTGCATGCTGGCAACCGAACACATCTGTCTTCTCCCCTCTCTGCCTCAGCTTTGTCTTAGGTCACCCAGGTCCTGTCTTAGCAGCAGTAACTTCACGGCAACAATTTTCCTCTTTTTGTGTGTGTTTCATTTGCACAGTGCTGGCAGATCTACCAGGGCGAGCAGGACCACCAGGTCCCCCTGGACCACCAGGTACGTAATATAGCAGAGCTCAGTGCATAAGCTGGTCAGTGCTAACCCACACAGCACGTTTCTGGGCTGTGCAGTTTGCTGAGTAAATATTCGTTAATACCCCTGATTCTTTCTTTGTCAGGTGAATCTGTGCAGGGACCCCCTGGACCTCCTGGCCCCCCAGGTAAGAGCTTGTTTCTCTGAAACAAACCTGGAAAGTGGGCATTTTTTCCAGTTTCCTATGCCTTGCGGTATCTCAGGTGCAATCTTGGACCTAGTGGAAGTTGGTAGGGCTGACCTTACTGGAAGCAGAATTTCACACAGTGGGTTCCTGCTAACACAATTTCACTGCAATATAGTTTCACAGCAGCAAGATGCTGCCCAAAAGAGATTTGCTTTGGCAGAGGTTTGCTAGCCAGAGTAGTAATTCATAAAAGCCATACTTTTGGGGAAGACACTCAGTGTTCTCAAGTCCCCAGAGGAAGTAACTGCAATCAATTCCATCTTTACTTCTTACTTACCCAGCCTTAATTTCCAGCTGGAGACAGAGGGAGTGGTTCTTATCATGAGGAACAGTGGTTCTTATCATGAGGAATACATCCCCACTCCACTTTCTGTAGCACAGGTTTTCCTTTCACAGCCAGAAGAGGGGAGGTGCAGGAGGACATGAGACAGGAGCATGACCCCGTTCCTTGCTCTCTGCTCAGTAGCAAAGGGGAGCAGGTCGGGTGTGTGATGAGGTGAACGTTCCCTCTCAGTGCAGTGAAGGCCAGCTGGGGCAGGCACTCTGTACCACAAAGCAAGGAGTTTCTCTGTCCTATGTCTGCTGTGGTGGCAAATGATAATGAAAAATAACTAACAGGGATACATGTGTGTGGAGAAAAAAATGAAACTAGCCTACACTTGGAAATATTTGAGCTATGACCATGGCTGGAGATGTATCATCTCTGATATGCATTTACTTACATTGCTGAGGCTCATCCTCCTGAAGGCTGTTTGTTTCCGTTTTGCCTAGGAGAAGGATTGCCAGGACCTCCAGGCCCACCAGGGAGACCAGGATCTGCCATGTCCAGCTCAGGTAGGTTCTTCCCACTCATTCCCTCGCCTGTGCTCTGGGAATGTCCTGACTGTTGGGATTCCAGAGAGCACATCCTTCCCTAGGACCAGGTGGAGCCAGAGGAAAATTGTAACATGTTCTTTTGGATGTCATTAAGAAACCTTTTTGTTTTAATTACAGAAGCATTCTTCACAGGGCCACCAGGTCCACCAGGCCCACCAGGCCCGAAGGGAGACCAAGGTGGGTATATCCTGCTGCTTCATCAAGATACTAGATGAATGTCAGCACCTAGGACTGAAAAGAAAGAGGGAAGGGCTTGGAAGCAGACAGTGTCCTGCCTTTCTGTGGCTGTAAGAAAGCCACCACAGTAGTCACTAAGTAGGACTCCTGTCTGCTGCCATAAAACAAGTCAGTCTGTTGGAGAAATGTGTTGGCCTCCAGCACTGGTGTCATGGCAATCACTGTATTCAGATCCTGACTTTGCAAGCCCATTAGATTCAGGAACATTCAGAGCTTCAGATTTGGCATGGTCAGGGGAACAATCTTTTTGCAAAATGCAGTGTGGACTTGGCTAAGTCAGTGCAAGGAGGTGGCCCTGTGAAGTGTAGCTCAGCTCTCAGCTCACAGGAAATGATGACACCTACTGCCTTTACCCATTTCTGCCCTGCAAAACAAAGCCCATGAGGTTATTCTAGGGTGTGGGTTGGGATGTTGCTGGTCAGAACAAAGCAAATACTAACGCTGTTCCTCTGCTGCCCTGTTCACAGGTGAACGAGGTCCACGAGGATTCACAGGTAAGGAGGCTTCCAGGAGACAGCAGTGGGGCACAGTGTAGTTTGCCCATGTGTATGACTGCTCCTCCATTTCTGTGTCCCATGCAGGAGAACCGGGTGAGCCTGGCCTTCCAGCGTTCTCCGCCCAGGGTCAGTCTGTGCCCACTTTCCCCTTTTAATTCATTGTCCTTAGGCTGAAAACAGGGGGCAAAATCCTGCTCTATTGATTCTAGCTTAGTTTTAGTGGAGCCAGGATTTTGTCTGCACCCTTTGTTCCGGTGAATCTCTGACTCTCCTTCTGCAATTGGCAGGTGACAGAGTCACTATTCAGGGACCACCAGGAGTTCCAGGCCCTCCAGGCCCACCTGGACCCAAAGGTGAAGTTAAAAATCTTTTTTCTTTGCTGATGGCCTCACACAGCCAGGAGTGGCTGAGACTAAAGGGTGGAGCAGTGTGATCCTTTGGGAACTGTGGTTGCACCCATCCCTGCCTTTTCAAGCAGAGCAGGACCATGACAATAGAACTGCTCTGAGCACAAGGCACCTGGAGAGGTCACAGAGTGCTCAGGAAAGCTGCTGTGGCCTCTCCTTTCTGCTTTTGCCCAGCAAGCTGCTACTCAAGGGCTGGGTAGTTGCTTCTCTGACAACTTGTAGCTCAACTGTTTTATATGATCAATTATGCAACATGCAATGACAGCCATGACAATTGTCTGTCTCCCTCACTCTGGTTTCCAGGTGATGCAGGTGTCCCAGGCGCTCCTGGCATCCCCGGAGCATCTCGAGGTAAGAGTCCATACCATCATTGCTCTGATATTATCAAGAAATGCTGACATTCTGGTGGAGGCTTTGAAAAGTCTCCTTTGGGTTTTACAAGTATGGGTGCCAACCTAATGCTGATGGGATTTGTGTTCAAAACCTTTTTTTTTTTCACAGCCTGCCTTAAATCAGATGATTTAATAATGGCAAGGTTTTTGTTTCCAGTTTACTGTGAATCCTTTGAGCCAGAGTTTGTCCTCATGAGACATGAAAGAAAAGAATTCCAGGCTGGCTAACAGTGTTCCACAAGGGATTAAGGAAGCTGCATCGAACCCTCTAGTGGAAACACTTCTGATCAGAACAAAAGTGCCCTTTATTCAGTTTTACTTACCCTCAGGTGGATTCGTGTCAATTAAGCTGCTTTTATTCTGAGTATCTCTGTGTGCAGGATATTAATGCAGTTTCACAAAAAGTGCCTATGGATTAACTTCAGTGTCCCTTCATGTGAACAAGGCCTCTGCTGCTCCACACTGTGTTCTAGCAACAGTACCTCAGGGTGCTGGGAAGACAGACATCTTAAAGAGCACCAGGTGTCACTTGACACTTTGGTGACAGGAGTCACACAGGGCCCACCTCTATCTTGCGGTGGAGACCAGTAAGGAGGTTCCTGAGCTGGTGCTGCCCAGGCTGGCTGGGACTGGGAGCAGCAGGGCAGAGGGGTGAGCCCCATGAGCCTGAGTGCTTCATGGAGCTCCAGCTGTGTTTCTGCACAGTGTTGCACTCTGGTACACAAACTGACCACATCTGTCCGTATGGAGCCAGGGAGGTCTCTGGACTCAGCCCTGCAGAGCTACATAGGCTGAATTATAAGATGTCAAATTAATTGAAGACATTATACTGCCTGATAGCCCATGCTCAGACCGTGTTTAGAGATGGAGGTGGGGAGCTCCTCCGTAGTCCATTCCTAAAGCTTTTTCCAGACCTGTTCCAAGGGTTCAATGCAAGTACACTTTAGCATCATGGAACAGGCTGCCCAGAGAGGTGGTGGAGTCTCCTTCACTGGAGACATTCAAAACGTGCCTGGATGCATTCCTGTGCGATCTGCTCTAGGTGAACCCGCTTAAGCAGGTGGGTTGGACTAGATGATCTCCAGAGGTCCCTTCCAACCCCAACCATTCTGTGATCACTTGGTCTAATGCAATCATGCCAAAAACATTCCTTCTCCTTACAATACTTCTTGTAGGTGGATCCAGACAAATGCAGGGACCACCAGGACCTCCTGGGCCACCTGGTCCTCCTGGCCCAGGTGGAAGTTCATCTCAAGAGATTCAGCAGTATGTTTCTGACTACCTGAAGAGTGAGTATAATGAGAGTTTGCTATGGGTCAGCAGGTGAACGCCTATCTCTCCTTTGCTCTCTGAGCCCCTTGTCACTCTCCCTTTAGAAGCAGCACCCCTGCTGCTCTGCCCTTATTTTTGCTGAATCGTGTGAAGTGCTGTTGCCTGCTGTGGCCTCTGCAGAACTGTCCTTCTGTTGGCCTGCTTTTGCCAGGGGAAGAGGGTCCAGTAATTGTGCATATGGCCATTGTCTTCCTTCTAGTGATGTGGCTGTATCTTTGGATTCCTGCCTAGGTGACAGCGTAAGGCACTATTTGACTGGTGCCCAAGGCCCACCAGGCCCTCCAGGCCCACCTGGAGTCATCACTACTGCAGATGGGACAAGCTTGGATTATGCGGAGCTGGCTACCCGTGTCATGAGCTATGTAACAAGTAAGCACCATGTTGGTAAGCTCGGTACTGAGCCACACACTTGGCTGAGCTTGTGCGACACCTAGGAGGTGAGAACCAGAGGAGGAACACTGGTTTTGAAATAGCAGCACCCCAACCCAGTTATTCTTTTTCTGCAGTCTTGGTCCAGGACTCCACACAGCTGAGGTGGCCTCTGAGCCTTGTTTTAATGGTTAAATTCGTTAACAATTGCTGCTGTTTAAAAAAGTCTTACATTAAACATTAGCTGTTAGACCCTGTGACACCTTGAAGACCCAAACAGAGGTGGCTCTGTTTGGTATATGTGGTCTCAAGTGTTCCAGGGCTGCCTTGTGTGCTTGAGGCCCTCCTAAAGTAAATGAAATTCCCAGTGCTTTTGGAAGCAGCCTGGAATCTCAGTCAGAAGAGCACAGACCATACAGCTGTAGAGATGACCAGACTGTGTGAGACATGGCTGGGGCTGTGAGAAGCCCATTCCACCAGTTAAACTGGATTAATTCAGCTTTCCTTTGTCCCTGCCTGACCCCTCTTCACCTTCTGTCTCATCCTGCCTTCATTCCCCCAGGCTCTTCAGATCGCTATCAGTCATTTGCCAGTTCGGTATCAACTACATCTGTTTTGTACCAAGAACTTCTGGACATGCTGCAGAGTAAGTGACCCTCAAGGGAAACATGAGGGCTGGGGGTAAAGCATCCCAGCAGCCTGCAGAACTGCCCTTCCCTTCCAGTCTCCAACTGGGGTGACCAGCAGCTGCTTTGGAGGGCAAAGGCCTGCCATAGTTGCTGCTGAATGACCTGAAATGTTTCATCCAAATCCTCTGGAGACAGATTTATGTGTCTTGTACTGGACAGTCTGCATGCTTTCCAGGAGCTGTATTTTTTTTACCGTTTGCTTTTCATACCCACTGTTGTAACTTTGCAGTTTCCTAGCCTCTCCCCTCCCTTTCCGTCCTTGGCTCTTGAGGTGGCATCTGCCTATGTCCCTCCTTTTCAGAAATTCCCCACAATTTCCCTCAGTCTCACACTAAACCTTGGTTTTCTGCTTTCCAGCTCTCCCACTCTTTTAGGGTCTCCCCCATTCCTTCTTGCCCACCCCAAAGCCTTGCTATATCTTTGCTGTTAAGGTGAGGAGGATACCCAGCTCTCTGTTCTTTTGTACACACTGTTACTGTGGGTTGATATGTAAATCACCGGGATGTCATTTTGCTGTGCCTGAAGGTATTGATGATACTGGCCAACATTGTCTTCATCCTGTGTGGTCCAGTGGGGAGTCAGTCAGATTCCATGTCCCTAACAGAGAAATGGCTGTTGAAATGCCACAGAGCTCAGCATGGTCTTTCCCAGCTGAGACACTTTTTATTCCCTTTGCCCATTGTGTTGTCCTGGGTCTCCTGAAGAAACAGAGCACAAGTAGGTGCCTTTAGCAATTCAAATTATCATCCTCCTCAAGGCCTGGGTTGTAGGAGGTTCCCAGCCCTGTCACAAATGTTTCTGACACCACACACAGGGCAGCTCACACTCAGAAAAAGAGTAGTGGGGGAAAGGAGCTTTGCATCCATGGGTTTTAATGGTCTCCTAGTTGTGGGGCTGCAGCTCACAGGCTGGGAACTCCTCACACCTGGTATCTTTGCAGCAGCTGGACAGTCTTAAAAGATCTATTTTTCATTTCCAGGAGAGGAAATTAGTCAGTATCTAATTGGACCTCGGGGCCCACCAGGACCTCCTGGACCAGGGGGAGATGGCATGTCTCTATCGGTGGATTATGATGAGCTGACCAGACGGTTTATCAGCTATTTGACAAGTAATGGTCTTTACTAGTGTGCATTTCCCTCTGTTCCTTTGGGAGCTGAGCAGAAAGCTCATGCTGTCGGTGAAAACTCTTCCAGTGTCAACTGTGTGAATCCCTATGTACAGAGGCCTCCTCACAGGGATCGTGAGAGCTCAGAAGAGAACAAAGATACCCTGTAGCTAAGATACTATTCACAGACTCTAGTAATGAGTTCCTGCTTTGCTAATAACTGAGCTTAGGAACGTGATTTCATCTTAGCCATCTTTAAAGTCCCACCAACACCTTCAAGTGCCTTTATAACCCTTTTCACACTGGCTGTGTGGCCAGGATCTATCTGTGGAAGAGTTGATCTTCATATCAAGGCAGCCCAGGCAAGGAACTCTTAGAAGTTTAGAGTTACTTGAAATGAATTCTACCTCTCTGTTTCATTTTCTCATCCGTAAAGGGGTGATATGGCATGTAAGAACTGTCAGACAGAGATGACTCTGGAGCGTCCCCAACAGCACTGCTATAGTGCCTAATCCTGGTAGCTGCAACTATTTGCTTAAAAGCACAGCCTAATATGTGCTCACTCTCTCTAAACTGTCCTCAGGGACTATATCTCACTAAAGGGCTTCTCCAAAGTTGGTGGGAATTTCTTCTTTGGTTCTGAAAGCAGGAAACTGCTGTTTAACAGCAGGACCCCAACACTTCAAGCAGGACAGCTGTATTTTATTAGCAAGGACATTTCATTGGAGCAAATCACAAAGGTGCAAAGTTTTGCACCAGAGCTGCTTGCAGATAGGTGGGCACAAGGAGAGCAGCACAGGCATCAGTGGGTCACAGCTGAGCTGAATATCCTGGGGTGCCCCACCCTGTGTCAGGGGTTCCTGAGATGTGCAGGGCTTTTGCCAAGAGTAAGGGCCTGATGTCTGTCTGCAGGTGCCCTTGTTTTGGGATTAACAAGGCAAGGTTTAACTCCAAGTCCAGAACAAAGCCTGAGCCCTGGTTCCCAGCACAGTCTGCTGATGGGAATACTCCACCCTGCAGGAGTCCATCCTGCGCTGCCTGTGAACAAGCCCTGCAGCCTGTCTGCTCCCACTGTAACAGCCTGTTTTGATGATCTGCTACTCTTGGTTCTGTTTGATTTTGCAGGTTCTGGGATGAGCATTGGGCTCCCTGGACCACCTGGGCCTCCAGGGACACCTGGTTTATCTTACAGTGACCTGACAGCATACCTGCGAAGTAAGCCGACTTCTTTATTCCCCTGCCATAGGTCCTTACACACCCCCAGGATCCTTTTTATAGGCCTATGCACAGAATTTTGCCTTTTGCCCATGACCCCATGAGATGCTGATGGTCCCTCTGCCTTAGTGAGTGGTACTGCAGGCATCCTGGGCTCTGCCAGCACCTGCACAGACCGTGAGGGGCTGCAGACAGGTCACCGTGCCCCTGCGCAGAGCAGCAGCAGCCAGGTGCTGTCTTGGGGTTGGGGATGGAGGAGCCCTTTGTCTTCTCCAAATTCTGCACCATAAAGCAATTTCTTATGTCTCTTTAAAAGTATATTTTAGAAAAATAGAGACTTCTACCCTCTTTGGGATCTCCTGACTTCCCCGTGTGATGCCTACACTCAGGGAAGTGAGGTGAACCAGGAAGGCTGCACCAGAATGTGCTGGGGAGAAAAAAGCACTTTATACTTGCCTGTAGCTGGCATTAGCTCTGTTGTCAGGGAAGGTTCATCAAGGCTGTGATGGTTTGGGTGACTTGTTTTCTTCATTTGTGTCTTACAGACTCGGAATTTGGTGGTCTTGTCGGGCCCCCTGGTCCTGCAGGACCCCCAGGACCTCCAGGGATCCCTGGATCACCTGGCACCTCTCTGGAGGACATCTCTGCTTACCTACAAAGTAAAGCACTTGTGTTTCTCACAGCTGGTGGGGAGAGTCTGTTTGTAGGTTCTGGGGGGACTGAGACTGAGATTTAGCTTGCCGGGGCTGTGACTGCCTGCTGAGAACAAGGGCACTTAAAAAAATCTCATCAGCATCAGCTGGAAAGGGATGGGAGTTGGGGTTGGAGCCTTTAAACTCATCTCCAGACATGTGTGATTTCCTTGTTCGCTCACGGTCAGAAAATAATTCTTCCTCTCTCTCAAGATGTGGGATACTCGTCCCTCTCTGGAGTCCAGGGTCCACCTGGCCCTCCTGGCCCTCCAGGACCACCAGGCTTCTCCGGAACCGGCCTCCTGTCCTATGCTGACATCACCCACAGCGACGAGTTCAGGAGCGAGCTGATCCAGTACCTGAAAAGTAAGGGGACACCACGCATCCTCCCTGCACACACCCCGCGCCGTGCTCTGCCCCAGCTGGGGCGGTCCTGTGGGAGCCCTCCCTGAACTGGGGTGCAGCACCTTGTCTCTGCAGCCAGGGCTGTGCAGGACTGCACTGCGCCCACGGGCTCGTCCCCTCTCAGTCTGACTGTGAGGCAAAAGTCCGTGTTGTGAGCCAAAGGGACAGGCGCTGGGCAGCGACAGTTGGCCTGTGCTGAATAGCGAGGCCTTAGTAAGGTCACCTGCAGAATTTTGCTGTGAGAAAAGCGTTTTCTTTGCCTATAGAGCGATGGATGATGTAGGGGTTGGAGGGTAGCGCTGAGCCCACTGTGAAGCAGCGTTGATCTGACTTCTCATGCTGGCAAGTTGTCCACAACACCCTGTACAAAAAATGGAAATCCCCGCACTTGTGGAAAACTGGTCACAGAACAGCCATTTTGTCAGATGTGCTGAAATAGGCCTGATGGGAGTGCACCCCTCTGTAAAATCATTGGGCACGTTTCCGAGATCAGGCACCCAAAACTGTAGGAGGGATGGGAAGGCGGAGGGTGTTGTGCCATCTGTAGAGATCAAGGTTGATGTGGATGCAGGATGCCTGAGCCGTGGCACTGAATGAGGGTTGCTGCGATGACTGGCAGGACAGAATATCACTCTCCGGTCTTCATACGGGTGGTAGTGCAGGACCTCTGCCAAGCCTGGGGGACCCAGGTACCCCAGCGTCCCTGAAGTTCCCCCTCTTGAATTTTGCAGGTGATGAAGTTCGAAGTTACATCTCTGGGCCGCCTGGGCCCCCTGGGCCGCGGGGACCACCAGGACCCAAAGGAGACAGTGGCTTAGTGGCTGGGTCTATGTCTTCATCATACCATGGGTTACGGACTTCCGAGCGGTTGCATGGAGGATCCCTTGGTGCTGAGGGATCCCATGGGGGATCACTGGGCACTGGCAGCTCATATGGCAGCTCCATGAGCAGCATGTCATCTTACAGTGCCTCAATGGGCAGCGATGGCTCTTATGATGCCTCCATGGGCGGTGATGGGTTGTTGACAGAGGAGGAATCACACAGGAGATCAGCAGGTTCAAGCAGATCCTACAGCAGCTCCTTCACTGGATCCCTGGATTACAACGAGCTGGCACTCCGCGTGTCAGAGAGCCTGCAGAGTGAGTGGGACACCCGCTTGTCTTGACCCTCCTTGTCCCAGCCCACAACTCCTGACCCCCCAGGGTACCTGGTGTCACACCGTTCACTTCCCTCACCCTTCCTGCTGCCTGCGGCTCTGTCTTGCACCTTCCTGCCTGTGCAGCCAGCCAGTTTTCCTAAGCTCCTTTCAAATGATGTCTTTACTTTCCCAGGCCAAGGTATTCTCCAGGACCTGATGTCTTACACTGCCCAGGGACCCATGGGTCCCCCAGGCCCTCCTGGTCCCCCTGGCATCAGCAGGGTTTTTGCAGCCTATGGCAATGTCACCGAGGACCTCATGGACTTCTTCAGAAGTAAGTGACATATTGACTTAGTGCTTGTGGCTCATGCATATGAGACCTCTCCAACCTCACGTACACCTTTGTACCTTTGCATGCTGCAAAAATACAGTCAAGACACAAAGCTGGAGACAGAGTCTTTCCATCCCCTTCCTCCCTTGCTGGGGAGTCTCATCATTAGCAAGGACATCAGGTTTTGCCACTACTTGTAGGAAATTCATCCCAAACCCTGAAGGCCACTGTGCTTGCAACCCGTGTGGCCCATTTTAATGTGGCCGGGCTGGCACCTGTAGAGCAACATGACACAGCTGCTCGCTCTGTTCTCAAATTCCCCTCCCTGAGCATGGGCCAGCGTCAGGCCTGGTGACAGCTGGGACACCCAGGGAGAGTGGCAGAGCAGTGCTGGTGAAATGGGATCACAGCCTCCCCTGGGACTTCATTGAGACCAAACATTTTTGAAAAACCTGCCCTCAGTCAGTCTAATCCCATCTGACACAGAGAAATGTCCTTCCAGTGCGACTCGCTGCTGCTCTCAGTGAGCACAGACGCTTTTGCAAGTGGTTTGTTCTGCTCATTCATCTTCTCCTTCATGTCTCTCTCCAGAATACGGTACCATCCCGGGGCCACCTGGTGAAAAGGGGGAGAGGGGCTATCCCGGACCCAAAGGTAAGGCTCACCATCCTTTCCCTCTCGAGCCCTGTGATCCCCAGGACACAGCACTGTGTTCACAGATAGTCGGCACAGGGCTGCTTACAGGGAAGGTGGCACCTTCGGGATCTTGACCCAAGCATCAACTTGGTCCTACCCGGCCTGTCGCTGTTCATAGGCCGTTCTCAAGGACAAACTTGGTCTTCTCATTCCTTCAGGTGACCCCGGACCGATGGGCCCACCAGGACGCCAGGGGCACAGGGGACCACAGGGAGAGAAAGGGGAGAAAGGTGAGAGCACCGGCTGTGCCCAGGAGCAGGGTTCGCCTGTCAGGGAGTGAAGGATTCCCCAGGCACCAGTCCATCTCTGGGAACTGCTGGCAAACCCACAGTCCCATTTTTGTTCTGTTGTGTTGTGTTTTGTTTTTCCCCACTTGAACTTTTCAAATAATCCTCCCTTTAACTTTTTTGTCCCCAGGTGAACAAGTGTATGTTCGCAGAAGAAGAAGAAGTGTTGGGGTTTAAGGAAAGAGCCAGCTCAGTTCTGCGCTGGGCAGCATTGCCAGCAACCCATGGAGAATTAGCTGGAATCTTCACTGCCTTAGTGCTAAAGTGTCCCTGCCCATCAGCTACCACTTAGACTTAATAGTGCGTTGTCACTGCTGAGGTTGGAACGGCTCTGTGTCCAACGTGGCCCTTGCATGGGTATTTGCTCCTATTGCTGGTATTTGGCTTAGCTCCCCTGAATTCCCAGGCTCATATGTCTTTGGATTGACAAGGGTTTGCTGGCTCATCCAGTCCAGGCTTGTTGCATTACTCCCAGCTCTGTAAAAAAATATTTTTTAACAACTAGCCAACTATCCAAAAAAGAAAAAAAAAAAACCCAAACAGTCCTTTCCCAACCAAATGCATGATTTTTCAGATTCAGCCCAAAAGACAAATGGCCTTGTCAGAAGCCCTGGGACTGAGCTTGCTCGCCGCACTGGGTTCCCTTTCTGCGCACTCGCTGTGCCGGCTGCAAGCAGGAGGTCCTGGGGAAGCAGGTGCTGGTGCTTCTGAGTGGGGCTGCGGCTTGGGGGGTCCCCTGTGCAAGGTGCTTTGCAGGGAACCTGGGTCACCTGTTCGTAGCAGCACAGCGAGACGTGACATGCACAGGGACTGAACTGAAGCACTTTTAAGTGTAGTTTGTTGATCTTTTAAAAATATTTTTGTATTTTTTTCTGTTTTTTAAACTTTGGGGAAAAAAATGTTTAGTGTAAACAGCCCAATTAAAATGTGTTTTTCACCCCAAGGTACCTGATCAGTGTTACATTGGGCAGTCAGCACCAGCTTCACTGTGACCACGGGCAGACACAGCTGGTGGTTTTGGTGGCTGATGGCGGTTGGTGTGTTTGACATCACTGGTACGTGACCCACGCAGACACCGAGCTGTGGTTCCCAGTCACATTGTCCTGGGTGCCACAGTCACCATCTGCCAAATAGCAGTGCCTCATTCCTTCACCTCTACCCAAGTGGGAAGGGGGACACCCCGGGGGGAATCACAGAATGTAGGGGGGGCAGAAACGAGCTCCTACAAGCCCAAGTTGAGTTCCCACAACAGGGCAGTCACTGAAAACAACGTCCTTTTTGTTTTGTGCTGAATCCACACTCCCACCCCGGGCTGTTCCCGTCGGGGAGCCCCACATTGCACAATGTTAAAATACTTTTTACACTAAATTATTTTAACAATTCTAAATGGTTCCATTCCCTCATGGATCACTTGTATTTCATGAGACTTTTCCATGAACCAAGCAGAGGCCATCTCAGCAAACTCTGATTTTATTTTATTTACAGCAGAATTATTACAATATTCTACAGAAAGCCATGAAATCAAATTACTTTTAAAAACAAGACAAAAAAACACCCGAACTCTGTTGTATGGCTGCTACTGCAGGTTCACTTCCACGACCTGTACGTACAGAGAGCCTTAGCCAATTATTCATCCATCTCATGATTTTGGTTGCATTCTGTAAGGCAAAAATGACTTGGTTTGCAGTTAACACAAAACATTCAGCAAACTGCTGGGACAACGCAAGGTTGGAGGTGCCTCAGAGGAGTGTGCTCAGCACAGACCTCCTCGCTTGGCTTTCCTACAGGAAACAGGGCTACGACAGTTCAACATTACAGATTTCATTCGGTGTCCCTTTCTAGTTTCTGTTCTCTCCACCATTTTAAGATTCATAATCGGTAAGAAAGAGGCTTTACCACTTGGTAATTGTGGAAGATATCTGGGAAAAACAGAGCATCTTTGGGCTCAGTGACTCCTTTCTGCTTTTAGTACAGTGAAAGCACAGCAGTCCTTCCTAATTCATGAGCTGGTTTTGAGCATGTTCTTCAGAGATTTCTCTGGCACCACTGACTGCTCCTGTGCCAGAAGCACAGAAGTAGCTACAGAAACAGAAGATGAGGGTCAGGGCAAGAGAAAGGGGATGGAGAACTAAAAGCTCTGCAAGCAATGCAGAAAAACACCATAGAGTCTTTTGTCTTCTCCTTCCCTTCATCTGCCCTCATCTTTTATAAGACTGGGAAATGACAGGGCACCCTGGCCTTGGCGTGCCAGCGTTCATTCTCTCTGATCTGGTTTCGTACCTGCTCTGAAGATGGCAGAAGTCAGGGAGCGGGAAATGTGCATGGACACATCAACGCAAGGAAGCTTCTGAGATCCAGAAGTACAGATCTTGGAGTAAAGCAACCGGATTGTAAATGCTAACGAAGTAGCAGAAAGTTATCTACACAGTGACCATCCTCAACACTCCTCCCTGCCCTTTCCTCCAGTGACCGTATAGTCACTGCCCTCAAAAACTCACCCCACTTCCCCACAGAGATTAAGTAAAAAGCAGCATTTCAGCAGAAGCAACTAGCGCTGAGCTGCTCCCTGGCTTTCTGCAAAAATGAGTGTTTCCAAGGTGTGAAAATCAGGCTACCCAGAAGTGGATTCAAGTGCCTGAATTCAAAAAAGCCTTTTTCAAATCCTTCATATAACTAAAGTATCCTTGAAATACTTGCAAGACAGAACCTGTTTCAGGTGGAGAATCAGCTTAAACTTCCTATGTGATAATTGCCATCGTAAAAGACATTGTGGGGTGTTGATGAAAATAATCACATTACTGCTTTGCTTGGCTCTTAGTTAACATGCTAAGTTTCCTATTTATTAAGAAAAAAAAATCAGTAGCATGGAATTAAAAATAAAGTCCTCTGAGACAGAACAATAATTTTTTAAACTATATGACTGATTACATATTGAATACCCATGAATGTAATTTTAAAAGGATATTAGCTTGAAACATGGGAAGAAAAAAATAAAAGGATGCAGCTTGGAATGAATATCAGTATTTTAAAAGTGATGGCAAAAATCAGCTTGAGTGAATGCCAGTGGTCAGGACAGTGTGGTGCTGCTGCCTCTGAACCTGAATTTGGGTGTCAATTTAATTGAAGGTTTTCCTTCAGAAAGCGTTAATAAATCAGGACCTATCTAATAAATCGTAAGAATAACAACCTCAACATTGTATCTTTTCATGCTGTACGTGCTTCTCATGTATTCAGCAGAGAGAGCGGAGTGCTTGGGAAAAGAAAGAAATTTGTTTTATGGGAATCAGAGCGGAACAAATGCAGGAGCATTTCCCCTTGACCAAAGCAAACAGCAAAGTTCCCCTGGGACTTCAGGAGGCGACACAGCCCCGTTCCCCCTCCTCAGGCACAGAATTTGTTCAAGATGCAGAATCTCATCAGAAAACAGGGGCAGCAGAACCACCTGAGGTTGACTGGCCAAAGATGTCCCTGGGCTGCGGGCAGCGCGTACAAGATCCCGCAAACAGCCGAGCTCCAGAGCTCTGAGGATGTGGTAGAGCCACCGGCTCCTGCACCCAACAAGGGCCCATCCCAAGAAAGGCGACTCAGCAGGTGCCGAGCTCTGCTTTCAGAGCTCAGGAAGAGCAGGCTGTGAGGACTGACCTGGTCAGAGGCCGTGGGCCTGCAGGCAGGGGCTTTTGTGAGAATCAGCTGTAAATACAAGAGCACAACTGATATATTACACTGCGATACATGCATTTTACTGCCTTTGCTCATTTTCCCATGGACAGTATTTATGGTGTAGTAGAACACAAAGGTGAGCAAATACTGATTTGTGGTCGTCTCATGCAGAAAAGGAGATCTGCCAAACACTCAGTACAAAGTACATTGTTTTGGCCAAGGAAAATACATCTAACTGCCTTGGAGAGGGAGCTTCTAACATTTATTAAAGGATGTGATGTGTGACAGTAGAGAGATTGGATTTAGTATCTCAGGAGATCTCTTGCAGTCCTGTGTGAGACTAAGCTAATTTGAATTGAATTTTCTGACACTGATATAATACTGTACACTTCTTCCATGTTCTGCAATACTTAAAATCAATTTTATTAGCCTAAGTGTCTAAGTACCCATGCTAGATCCTGTTAGCCCCCAGAAAAACACATTTTCACGCTTGATACCAATTCTCAGCGCAGCTCACAAAGCTGCAGCTGCTTCACAGCGCTTACCCGAGACCTGACCAGGCACCTGCTGAAACTTCAACCGCTGCTCTCGATCCCTCCCCGCACCATGCAACGCAGCTACTTGCACGATTTACAATGAGATCAGACTGCGGGGGCTTGGGAGAAAAGGATCTTCAAAGAAAAGATTTACAAGATTTAGACAGAGGTAAACAGTAGGCCTGTATATATTAGCAATTTATCACTGAAACTGCCAAAAATGCGAGATTAACGTTTCCCACTGAGGATTTACTGTGGATGAAGGGAGCGATAATCCAGAAGGGAAATCCGCCTGCCCTGGCTACTCCCCGAGTAAAGCCCTGAGCCTGCTTCACACAGAACGGCAAACAAATTCTGCTAAATACAGCGATGAAAATTATTTAATCTTATTTTAGTAACAGTCAATTTATGATGGTGAAGCTTAAAAAGTAAAAGGCCTTCAAAGACATTTTTTACTCTACTGAATAAACCATTTAAAGAACTTCGCATTTAGCAACAGGTAACATTCCAGAGATATGGTATGTGAATTTACAACAGTACACAATACACATTTATATAATGAAATGCCAGAAATTAAGGCTAGCTAGTAAAGTAATTATGCTATCAAAAAGTTACAAAATTTAAATTAAAACATGCATGTTCCAATTTTTTTTTACTGTGCTGTAAATTTTAAGTGTCTTCATTGAGAAGGTATCAGTTCAACGTCCAAGGCTTTCTGCATCCAAGATTTAAACCACATCCGATTAAAGTCCCGTGTTGATTTTTGAGTTCGCTCACACGCACCGACACTGTTTCCCTGAAGTGAACATCACGGGAGGGTCACCAGTGCCGCGCTCGGTGCAAGCCAGCCAAACAAAACACGTACAGCTGATACCCAAAGAGACCAGAAAGTCAGGCTTCAACTGACAGAAAGCAAATCCTGCTCTACAAATGGAACTCCAGCAAACCGAAGCACAGCTGACAACCCCGTCTCTGTCTGACTCAAACTCTACCCACCAACAAGAGTGCAGTAAAAGTGACCCAATACAGTTGTATTTCCCTACCAGCTGTATGAGAAACATTTTGGATTTTTTCCACTGCAGATCGGTCAGGTAAATAACTTATTGTACATCTATGAACTTGAAAAATAAAAACTGCCTATGTTAGTACATGGCAACACAAAAGCAAAAAAAACCAGCTCCGTAAAGTAGTTTGTCTATATATTTAACTTAAATCTTTCTATAAAATAAAACGACTAAAATAAAAAAAAGAAAAATCACATCTAACACTTCTAATCAAATGAGACTTTAGCCATGGTTATTTATAAATACAACCACCCATCTCCACTTTTCTGAGGGAGTTTAACTGCACGGGCTTTGGTAGGAACAGAACCACGGCTCTACCCACCACAGGTACAGCTGGAGAAACCACGTGCACTTCGCACACCGCTTCCTAGAAAAGACATTCTACAGCTCTTCAAGTCGTAGAACTCGCCACCTGTAACAGCTGAGGAAAATAACAAACTGTGCATTCTAAAGTTAGCATTTCTTTCACCTTTACATATTTTAGTGCAAAATATTTTAGGGTGAGGATTTATAACAAAAATGGCAGTAGCAGCAAGAAATCTTCTGGTCTGTACAGTAATGACAATGCTAAGGAGTTTCGTTTCTTTAAATGACAAAACACTACCCTGTTGCCAGGATTAGCATATCTAAGTGTTTCAGGCACTGTGTTAATTAAACTAGCACCCCATTAAATTATGGAACTAATGGACAAAATACGTAATGGAGATCAGCTCAGTTTAATTTATGCCAGAGGTTTCTTTTTAAATCAGTTGCAAAGGCTTTTGCTCTTACCAATGGTGTTCAAACACAAGGGTTTATTTTCCTGATTATTGGCATGTTCTGAGTAATTACTTTCAGTCTTTGCTATGAAGACCCTGCTCAACATTATAATATTGTAAGCCTCTCACAGCAGTTTCAGTTGTGGAATTCTCTTGTGGAGAAATCAGACACTTAAGAACACAGTAGCAGAATTAATATTACACTGTTTAAATGTTCGCATGAGAAACCGTTTTTTGTGATCAGAAAGAATATAATTAATATTTTAGGCTTAAAGTCAAAACCGTAGATAACGTAACTTTGTGAGACCAAGATAAAAACCCCACTTATTCTTGAAACATCTGAAGGACGTAACGTTACCGTTAGACACCAACACCTTTTTTCTTCCATTCTGAGAAGAAACTGATCGTGACACTGATTGTCTCCACTGACCACCAAAGGCGCGAGGCCCTTTGATGTGCACCGCGGATGAAGTCCGGTTAGACGATGAGGATGCACAATTCCAAATATGAAAAAAACCCTACAGCAGTTCCCAGAGTTAGGACCCAGTGGAGTGAAGGCTGGGGATCGGGTAGAATTTGGAAATCCGGCTTTGTGTTGAAGGGTTAAGGCATTCAGATTCTCCAGTCATTTTAAAGAAAACTTCCTGTTCCTGCAGTTTTCTGGCAAATTCTTCTTCCAGCGTCTAAAACCCAAATCAGATTGTCATAGGATTAGCAAGGCAAAGTACAAAAAACCTATTATACACTGGTGACATGCTGTCTGATGTAACATCATAACACCACATGCCATCGCAGAAAAAAAAATAAAAATCACCTAGCAATTATTAGACTGCAAGACAACCAAGATGCAGAAAGCCAAGAATATAATCTGCCTGCAGGACACTCTCGGAACTGTGTGAAGATCTAGTACTTTCTACTTTAAAATATAAAAACCTAAACCAACCTCCACCTTCCTTTATCTGCCATTTACCGCTCGATTTTGTAGTAATGCACTGGCTTCTGAAATACATTCCTAAAACCAGACTTATCTCCAGATAAGCAGTTGTATATGCAAACATGCAGATGTGCCCTGCAAAGGGAGCACGGCAAGAGGCTGGTAACACACAAGCCTTTTTTGTTGCACATGCCCTTTGCTCAGCTTTTGCACATTTAACATCTTTTATTATTCAATGAACTATAGGAGTTTCATACAGTAGCTTTATTCTCCTCCTCTGCAATACTTCTTGTATTGTCTGTATTTGGTAGATCCAACTCTCAATTATTTTCTGATTCAGAAATGGCTCCGATTTACCTTTTTTCTTGGTCTCAATTTCTCTCTCCATTCCTTCAGTTCTTGACTGTGCTCTTCATCCAGCTCTTTTAGCTTCTGAGTCTCATGTTCAACCAGTAGATGGCATTTTTCATTCTTAAAACAAGATAAAGATAATCCTTATGTAAAACTAATTCAGATTAGGCAACTCAACATTTGTACAGTGACATATGTTGTCCTAATTCTTTTTAATTAGCTTATTCCGTGTAAATAGTGACGTGAATAGTTACGAGATAAAAGTACGCTACGAGGCTGCATTACCAAAAGCTGATCTTACCATCAGAACCAATTGAGATAAGAAATACTTGTAAATCCAAATATATGGTTGAGTATCGCTAAGGCAGCAGCTGCCAGCATGACTCCAAATTGTGTTTCACTGCCTAATAACGCTTTCCAAGGTTGTACAGCATTTCTGCTTTGCTTTCTAAAGACAGCTTGTGTAATTTATTAAAATCGATTGCATTAAAGAGGAGGTAGTTTTTTGGAAATACTTCAACTCATGGTGCCAAGGAGCTGAGACTAACAAATGGGGCTTAGAGAGGAGAGAAATGGGCTTGCAGAAGCAGCCTCAGAATCATTCTATAAAAAGGAAAAGCATAATCTAAGTACACGTCGGCTTCTCATTCCTCTCGGTAAGGTACTACTGCCTTTTAGGACTTTTGCAGCACTGTTAAAAAAAAAAAAAATTTGCTACATCAAATCTTTGATTTTTAAGAGCAGTTGGTGATGGCAGCCTCTAAACCCCATGTTCTTGTTTCTAGAGCTCCAGTCCCGACTGGGTCTGACGCAGAGTACAAAAATGACAAGCATTTGGCTGGACCTGAGTGCAGCCAGGCCAGTTTTTCTCAGTGCAGCTCAGAGCAGCCTTAATCTGCTCAACTTTACTTGAGCTGAAACTCTCACAAGACTCCCACGGTACTTGGGGATTTACTGAGGCGCATTAGTGGCATAGTCAGGGACTGTTTTCGCAGGATGGAAGAAAGTGAATAGAGTAGAACTGGCTTCACCGGTCACTGGACGATCTCTCAACGCAAAGGTCATCAGCGGGTGATCATTTAATGCTTTAAAACTGCTTTGTGTCCCTGAAACAGGGAAAAGCTGATTTAACAGAAAAGGAGATCTGGCCTCCGGTGCAAACTGCATACCAAGAGAGACAGAATAGAGTTCCTTATCGCAAGAAGAGAATTCCTTCCAAGTACCTTCCAGAAGCTCAAGTACAAAGGGCAGCCTGCACTTTGTAAAAACCACCTCACTCTATGTTCTGCTACAAACGTCCTGCAGGTACCGCCTGGTGCTGCCCACCTCTGCTCTGATTAATGGCCTTTCAGCAAAATCATATTAAAAGGAAATGTCTCCTACAGAAAATAGCACTGGGAACATGGAAGATACTCTAGAAGTGATCATCTACTTCTGGTTCATGCTCTTCTTGCATTTAAAATGATTCGTCATTAATTGATGGAAGTATATGAATCTGGTTAAGCAGTTATGCTGCAGGCCTTTGAAAGCAAAGCTGAAAAAAAACCCTACACCAGCCAGTGAAAAGGAAGGAAAAGATGCTTCTGCTTTGCCTGCATCACTTATTAACCTGGGTCTGCCCACTGAATGTTCATTTAATAAAATCTATTTTTAACCTGTAACTGATGCAGTTCTCTGATGTTCGCTTCACACTGCAACTGAAGGTCCCGCATTTGGTTTTCATGTTTCTGATGCTGAGCCAGCCTCTCATTCTTCTGTCTCTTTTCCTCTTGAATAGCAAACTAAAATTAAAAACAAAAAGATGGTTTATATTGTGCCTCTAGATACAACAGTTTACATGAGTCAAAAAACTGTATGTAACAGAATGCATGTACCCAGCAAAACTGAAAAGAATGGTTTTAAATATTTAAACAAAAACTATATTTTCTTTATTCTTTCTTACCAAGGCAATGCCCTCACAGCTTTGTCTATTATTCCATTTCTCTGTCTGCACTGTTTCCTTAAAACGGAGCACATTTCACTTCCAGACTCCTGAAGTTATCTTTCCCTGAAGCGAAGTGACACAGCAGTGTTGCTACAAGTGTTAGTCGAGGCTGGTATTTTACACCTACAGGAGGCTCTGTTTTCCAGATTTCTCATCCACTGCTCACCATATGAAACCATGATTTGGGACTTTTGTGCAGGAGTAGAAAGTAAACCTCTAAACATCTTCACAACATTCCCTTTTAAAGAATGAGTGAATACCGACAGTTTTAGTTCAAAAGCTCACAAAAATCAAGTATTCTTTAAAATATTTCACAGAATCACTGAATGGCTGAGGCTGGAAGGGACCGGTGAAGATCAACCTCCCTGCTCAAAGCAGGCTGTGCAGGACTGTGTCCAGTTGGGTTCTGAGTATCTCCACAACTTCTCTGGGCAACCTCTTCCTGTGTCTGACCATCCTAACACTTAAAAAAAGTGTTATGTTTAAGTTGGATTTTCTATATTTCAGTTGCAAGCACTGCCTCTCATCCTGTCGCTGGGCACCACTGAGAAGAGTCTGGCTCCATCTCTTCTTGACTCCCTCCTGTTGGGTACTTATGGATAAGATCCTCCTGAGCCTCCCCTCCTCCTGGCTGAAGCATCCCAGGAATCCCAGGCACCTCCTCCTACACAAGACCCACCAGTCCCTCAGCCATCTTCAGGGCCCTTCACAAGATTCACTCCAGTAAATCCATGTCTGTCGTGTACGGGGGAGCCCAGGACTGGACCCAGCGCTGCAGATGAGTCCCACCGCGCAGAGGGGAAGGATGAGTTCCTCTGACCCAGGGCACCAACCCAGGTTTGTAGCATCCGTGACCTTGCTGAGAGTGCACTCTATCCCATCCTCACATTTACATCACTTTAAGAATTTCCACTAATGAAACTGTTCTTATTCAATACCTGCTTAATTTTTTCACGATCTTGGTCTGGAGAGGCCAATGAATTGATTCTTAAACTTTTCTTAAACATCGCCATTCGAGTCTTTGCTTCACTTCGCTGGATTTTAGGCAGTCTCGCTCTTTCCTGAGTTTGCTTGTTCTTTAGCTCTTCGATAAGGCGTTGATTATATCTCTGCATTTGTTCTGTTTCCTAAAATGTTAACCATATGGAAATGTTACAGAGTAACCNGTCACTGGACGATCTCTCAACGCAAAGGTCATCAGCGGGTGATCATTTAATGCTTTAAAACTGCTTTGTGTCCCTGAAACAGGGAAAAGCTGATTTAACAGAAAAGGAGATCTGGCCTCCGGTGCAAACTGCATACCAAGAGAGACAGAATAGAGTTCCTTATCGCAAGAAGAGAATTCCTTCCAAGTACCTTCCAGAAGCTCAAGTACAAAGGGCAGCCTGCACTTTGTAAAAACCACCTCACTCTATGTTCTGCTACAAACGTCCTGCAGGTACCGCCTGGTGCTGCCCACCTCTGCTCTGATTAATGGCCTTTCAGCAAAATCATATTAAAAGGAAATGTCTCCTACAGAAAATAGCACTGGGAACATGGAAGATACTCTAGAAGTGATCATCTACTTCTGGTTCATGCTCTTCTTGCATTTAAAATGATTCGTCATTAATTGATGGAAGTATATGAATCTGGTTAAGCAGTTATGCTGCAGGCCTTTGAAAGCAAAGCTGAAAAAAAACCCTACACCAGCCAGTGAAAAGGAAGGAAAAGATGCTTCTGCTTTGCCTGCATCACTTATTAACCTGGGTCTGCCCACTGAATGTTCATTTAATAAAATCTATTTTTAACCTGTAACTGATGCAGTTCTCTGATGTTCGCTTCACACTGCAACTGAAGGTCCCGCATTTGGTTTTCATGTTTCTGATGCTGAGCCAGCCTCTCATTCTTCTGTCTCTTTTCCTCTTGAATAGCAAACTAAAATTAAAAACAAAAAGATGGTTTATAATGTGCCTCTAGATACAACAGTTTACATGAGTCAAAAAACTGCATGTAACAGAATGCATGTACCCAGCAAAACTGAAAAGAATGGTTTTAAATATTTAAACAAAAACTATATTTTCTTTATTCTTTCTTACCAAGGCAATGCCCTCACAGCTTTGTCTATTATTCCATTTCTCTGTCTGCACTGTTTCCTTAAAACGGAGCACATTTCACTTCCAGACTCCTGAAGTTATCTTTCCCTGAAGCGAAGTGACACAGCAGTGTTGCTACAAGTGTTAGTCGAGGCTGGTATTTTACACCTACAGGAGGCTCTGTTTTCCAGATTTCTCATCCACTGCTCACCATATGAAACCATGATTTGGGACTTTTGTGCAGGAGTAGAAAGTAAACCTCTAAACATCTTCACAACATTCCCTTTTAAAGAATGAGTGAATACCGACAGTTTTAGTTCAAAAGCTCACAAAAATCAAGTATTCTTTAAAATATTTCACAGAATCACTGAATGGCTGAGGCTGGAAGGGACCGGTGAAGATCAACCTCCCTGCTCAAAGCAGGTTGTGCAGGACTGTGTCCAGTTGGGTTCTGAGTATCTCCACAACTTCTCTGGGCAACCTCTTCCTGTGTCTGACCATCCTAACACTTAAAAAAAGTGTTATGTTTAAGTTGGATTTTCTATATTTCAGTTGCAAGCACTGCCTCTCATCCTGTCGCTGGGCACCACTGAGAAGAGTCTGGCTCCATCTCTTCTTGACTCCCTCCTGTTGGGTACTTATGGATAAGATCCTCCTGAGCCTCCCCTCCTCCTGGCTGAAGCATCCCAGGAATCCCAGGCACCTCCTCCTACACAAGACCCACCAGTCCCTCAGCCATCTTCAGGGCCCTTCACAAGATTCACTCCAGTAAATCCATGTCTGTCGTGTACGGGGGAGCCCAGGACTGGACCCAGCGCTGAAGATGAGTCCCACCGCGCAGAGGGGAAGGATGAGTTCCTCTGACCCAGGGCACCAACCCAGGTTTGTAGCATCCGTGACCTTGCTGAGAGTGCACTCTATCCCATCCTCACATTTACATCACTTTAAGAATTTCCACTAATGAAACTGTTCTTATTCAATACCTGCTTAATTTTTTCACGATCTTGGTCTGGAGAGGCCAATGAATTGATTCTTAAACTTTTCTTAAACATCGCCATTCGAGTCTTTGCTTCACTTCGCTGGATTTTAGGCAGTCTCGCTCTTTCCTGAGTTTGCTTGTTCTTTAGCTCTTCGATAAGGCGTTGATTATATCTCTGCATTTGTTCTGTTTCCTAAAATGTTAACCATACGGAAATGTTACAGAGTAACCGTTATGTTAGAATATTCACGTCTCATTTCACCAGTAAGCAAGCTGTTTGACTGAGCTCCTTCCAACAGAAACCAGTCCTGGTGATATCAATGGGACGGGGACGGGGCCTCTCCACTTATTCCAGAGCTTTCTGGGTCATGCACAACCAGATGAAATTCTCTAATAACTATGAATACACATGTATTTTACCAGCAGTTGTTTGACTCCTGAATTGCATTTTAAAAAGTCTGTGTTACTCAAAGGGAGAAACTTTTGTGGAACTGAACTTCCACTACTGCAGTTGTGAAACTCCAGTTTGTTGCAAAAGCCGGAGAAAGCAACAGCCATTATGGGGATAAACCAAACCTACAGAAACAAGCCTCGGTGCAGGCTGCTTGAGCTCCAGCCACCAAGGAGACCCTGTAATATCCCTCTATTGGGTTTACATTCTCAAAATCTGAACTACTCTGTTCAACATATTCTATAAAAAATGAAATGCCTTGTGGAAAACAAGTGTTGTCTTCTGGGCTTTTATAGGATTTACCTATAAAGAGACAGTTGTCAGCTACTTGCCCAAAGGCTAATCCAGTTCATTCTGATCATTTAATTCCAGGATGATTTACTAATGAGCAGATCTACTTAAACACAAGCCAAATCTGGTTATAAGCAGAATTTGGTATTTTTAATAGAAAAAGGTTGATGTTGTAGTTGGTGAGGGTTTTTTAAGATCAAAAGGGAAAAAACATGACCACTTTTACTTCAACATACTACTAAGTTATTAAAGTAAAACAATTAAGATTTTTTTAAATTTCAACACTACATACACAGGTTCAAAATACCTGTGTCATCTTTCTTGTGCAAGCAAACAGCTACAGTAGAGATCATGGGACTACCTGACAACAATCCCAGGTATTATAATACACAAAAGGAAGTGTCAAAGTCAGCACTAACTTTCTCATGCCTCTTAAGCAGCTGGTGTCTCTGCATGAAGTACTGGTCTTTGAGTTGCTGTTTGAGGAGCTGGTGTTTCTCTTGCAGATGTCGCTCTTCCAGCTCCCAGATTGCAGCTTCACGAGCTGGAAAAAAGAAGGCGGCTGGTTCAGAAAGTACAATACAATACTTTCTAAGCTACCCGCTAGCGTATGTGTAGAAGTGGCCTACAAACACATTTTAAGAAAAATGCTATTCCATAGCAAGTGGGTTTTCTACAGTTCTAGATTAGTTATGAAGATCTTTCATAAATTTAAGACAGACTATTGCTTTATTAAAATACAACACAAATATCAGCTTCTAAAGAGAGAGTCTGAGGCTGGATACCTCTCATGAGCTGCTGTTTGTTGTTGAGGCAATCTCGTTCAATAGTGGCCAGTTCTGTCTTCTGCTGCTGAATAATTTTCTTCAGAGATGCATCCAGTTCTTGTTGCTGCTTCTGCACAAATTCCTGCTCCTGGTAAAGACCAATAAAAGTAAATTAAATTATGTTCTTCTAACCACATTACATTTTAATGAAACTTCCAGTTCTCTCAGCATTAGCTATTTATGAAAACAAACGCATCTATGAAAACTTGAGCTAATGTGTCTCTGCTATATAATTAGGCATCTCTTGTATTTTCTATGTAGAGAGTACATACAAATATATTTGATGTTTAAATAATACCTTCAGCAATAAGACCAGAGGCAACAAACTAGCCAGCAATCTGCAATTCATTTGACCTCTTGCCTCTTCTCAGTACAAGCTGCAGGTTCAAAGCTAGCGAAAGACAAGTACTCAATATAAAGTTAATTATTCATGGATGTAAGAAAATAAAAGTATTTACGGTTATTTTGCTTTGTATGACTAGTTAAAGCCTGTTTATTTACATGGTTGGATTTCACATTTGTGTTTCAATCTCAAGTAGTTTATTCTGTCATGAATGCGAAGATATTTAGATTGGAAGTTCTGCAAGACTGCTACGAAGACACCTGATGGCTTTTGCAGGGACTGCATTCTGTGAGACTTCAGCCTTGTCACCCCAGAGCTGAGCTGGCTCCTCACAAAGCAATCTGCAATTCGCCTGATGCAGTCCCTGCACCACCTGCATTTCCCCATTACCCAGGCTGTATCACTCTGTGGGATCACATCATGAAGAGCAGGCAGTACTAAGAATCCCCCTTCCGTGCCCCAAGACCACAGCCTTGCTGTTCCTTGCAACTATCCAAAAAACCCCAAGCAAACCACAACGAACCCATCTGCAAGCATGCAAGCATGCATACACACACTCTTTAAGAACAAGAAATTAAAGCAGATGTTTCTACCATGATATAAAGCTCAAAAGAAAGGATAATAGCAACGTCCTATCCGAGCCAAGGTGGCAGCTGAAGCATTTGCTGTTATACATAATGAAGCAGTGTTAAAGATGGGCTGTTGGAAGAAAGATGGGATGAGGCAGGAAAATACCACCGGGCTACAGACAATCAGTGGAAGGGTCCCCTAGGCTATATATTTTTATCTTGTTACTGAACCTATGCTACTTGCTAAAATATTTGTCAGCAACACATGGAATTAAATGTTCATTAAAAGCACTCTTTATTATGATCAGGAAAATCCTGGTTTTCATTTTTCACAGGAAGTTATTAATAGATGAGGCTTTAATCTCTCCCAATGGACAGCAGAGTTACACTTAGACAAGTAACAGAAAAACAGAGGTGGAGTAAGTTGGTGAAAAATCAGTGACAGACCTGAGGGTACAAAAATTAAGTCAGATACACCTAATCAAATATATGGACTGATGAACAATACTGTTGTTTCCCTTTCTAGATGAAAAGGATAAGAAAACTGCAAGTTTTTTATCCTGAGGGTGCAGACACAATTAACATTGTGTTTCATTTGTCAGGAATTTTTTGATTTGGAGGGAGTGGGGGGAAATCCCTTCTAGTATAGTCATGGTCAAAAAGCAACTAGGCTTGAACTTAACTCAGTCATTTAAATATCATTGTTGCTCTCTCTACACAGTAAATCTTAAGAAGTTTCATAATTGCTGGCACTATAAGATAAACCAGGCAACCTTAGAAAACCCTCTGGCCTTTCCACTTCCCACATCTACTTGAGCATCACATATAATAAAGATCATGGACTTTAGTACTAAAGAACATGTTGGATGGTGAAAAAGGCAGATAGCGCAATACAATGCATCTTTTTAAAACTACCACTTGGTTTTGTCCAATAAGTATCTTAAAATAAACTCAGATATCTTTAAAACACATGGTTTCACTGCACACACGGCATAGAAGTCACACATTGTTTCTCACATGTGCTGAACAAATAAGAAACACCAGAGAACAGCGCCATGTTGCATTTGTGTCAGTGTCTTGCCCAGAGTTAATAACTACTGTAATTTTGATATTTTGACTATGAATAGGGCATAATTACATAAATTTGTGCTAACTAGTTTGGAGACAGCAGTGACATTGATCAGCACATATGAGCAGAAGAAGAGAACACACACAACTGGAAGATTAGAAAAATAAAACTTCTTTTGTTTCACATTTTAAGACTTACATCCTGCATTTGCGCGTTGAAAAGTGTACATGAAGACAACTGAAAAGACTGAATCATAACCTGAGCAACGCCCTGTGGGACACAATGTACTTCCTATGTCAGAATATAATGAAATATAGCTCTGCTCTTAAAAAAAGAAGAAATTAGATCTACTTTGTTAGTAATATACATTTAAAATGTCAAGGCTAATCACACAAAACTAGTCACTGACAGAAGTTCTAGATATTCTAAAACTAAACACCTGCACCTTGTCTAATGCTGCTTTATCACTCCAAGTAAGGATACTTCGCCTTTAAAATTGCCTCTTTATCCTCTCTCCAACATACTGGAATCAGCAAAGGAAAAAAACTAAGTCAGTACAAACACTATGAAATCGTAGGGTTTTAATTGTGTCCTTTAAAAGTTCAGACACACAGCCTTGGTATGGAGAGAACGCTGCAACTCAATCACATTCTATCCTGGGAAATCCCCTCTTGAATTAAACACATAATCAAATAAAGTTGCTATTATTTTCTACTAGGTCATTCACATAAGCATTTAATCTTTAAGTTACTCAATCCAAACCTGCTCTGTTGTGGTGCAAGCTCAATCTGTACAAGCTGTGGCCATCACAAAGCCAATATTTTTCTGAAATACTAGCCCCCTTGCTAGCTGGGTCATATCAAAGTAGCAAGTCTGAAGGCATGAAATTACAGATGATGTCTTGTAAGATTTCCATACATCTACACTTTGACATCCGAAGAACTTCATTTTACCTCATCTGTTCTACTTCTATGAACAAGATGCCTCATGCTTGAATATTATATACATTTTCCTGCCCTGCACTTACATTGCTCAAAATTGACTGTAACCTTTATAATCTGATGGACCTATAGGATACTTACCACTTATAAAAGCACTGTAACGCAACTTGCTGTCAAAAAACACAATTTTTTTTTGGTACAGAATACAAAATATTACACCTAACAGCACAAACTTGGAAATGGTGGTTTCTACATTTCTAGACAGAATACTCTATGGGATGTGATACAGGAGTACTTGAAGACATAGAGCAGTGTGTAGGGGGTTAGTTTGAGTTAAGTTTCATATTCACTCAACAACAACAACAAGTGAAATCATCAAGCTGTGTGAATACTGCTGCCTTTTGTATTTTAGTAGCTTGAAGCTGCCGTTGTTACCTGAGCATGCTGGCTTTGTGCAAGCTCCTCTTTCTTGCGTTTCATGAGCTCTTTTCTCAGCTCTTTTGGTGCTTTCTCCACTTCACATAAAACCTACAGTGTATATAAGCATGCAGAAGGTGGCGAAAAGAACACTTTTTCTCCACAGCAAGCATTATCGTGAACATAGGACATGCAAGTCAAGCACTAGAGGTATGGGAAGCGTGCATTACTTCGGTGGTAGGGATGTTAGTTTAGTGAAAAGAGCTTAACGAAGAGAGAAGGAACACCACGTGCTTCATGTCCGCCAGCGCAGCGCAGCAGGAGGTGTGTGCCAGCCTCTGTTTGCATGCAAATGCTGCCCCGTGCTCCCAGGAATGCCGGCCCCTTGCTTGTGTTTCCACGCAGCAGCTACAACAGTCAAGAGTTAGGAAACCACCACCTGCCCAAGCGGTGCTTTCTTGAAGCACTATGGCAAAAGGGCTACCAAGCACATTTACCTCATGGTGAAGCTGTGAAAAATGGTTGGAAGTTTCAAATAACTTCCACCGAAAACCAGCTATTTCTGACACTGTCTCAAACATTAGTTTGTAAGATGCCATTATTAGTGTCTCCAACCATAAATGACATCTACATAGGATGTGTCTTTGAAATAATCAGACAAGCAGATAAAATATTAAGTGGTTGGTTCTGAATAATTTAAAAGCAAAATCCACCAATAACTAAGTAGGTTTTCAAGAAACTTTTCATGACACGTGTGGAATGGAACGTGCTTCAATCCAAGGTGAATTAGATTAGATTAGTAGAAAGATCCTAAATATAACCTGGCTGATTGAACTGAGTATTCATCTGTTAATTTGCTGATGTGGTTTTTTTTCTTTTTAAGAATTATAGAAATGTAGCATTGCGCAATCCAGTATAGCATGGGTAGTTTTAGAGTACCAGCTGCATTTTCCTTCAAACTGTAAATCGCCTTCTTCAGCTTTAAATACAAAACCATGCATCTAAAACCAAATGTCTGTTTGTTTAATAGTGGAAGCATCATCAGAAAACAGAGTCCAAATCACCACATGCTATTCCTGTTTCCATGATAGAACTGCTTTAGGCTCAGAGCATAAAATTAATTTCTTCCCGCTTTCCCATGTAGGACCCAATCACCAGTAAATAGAGAGAGACTCAAAAATGCAAGAGGTACCGCAAAAGAAGAAAAAATGTTATTTACATATGAGCATCTGGTTCAAACTGAATACAACTTTTTTTTAACGCAGTGTTGTTCTACAGGATCATACTATGCAAAAGCATGGACAGTACAAATTTCTAAAGAAATCTCTGTGAGTCTAGTATAATAACTATCAAAGCAAACGCTAGAGCCATTTATGTACAAATGAGCACTACACAATTGATCTGAAAACTAAATAAAACAGCTTTTAAGATGCAAAATCCATATGGAAACACATCACCTTCTCTTACTCTAATCAAACAAATTAATAGCATATGATGTCAGTGTCAAATATCATTCACTTGGCCTTAACACACATGAAATTAACCGTAAAAGACTTTAGGTTATCCAGACTTTTCTCTCCTGGCTTTCCTTTTGAGACAAAAAACTAAATCCCTATTACTGGTGTCGCTTCTTATAAAGAAATTCTAAACAACAGCACATATTCAACAAAAATCTAACAAATTATTCTAACAAAGGAAACTCCCACATCTCTGGAATTTAAATGGTTCTCAGTAGTCATCAAGACCATATTATTTTCCTTGAAATTTGAGAAGTATTTACTAAGCAGCTATAGCTGGGTTTCTTTAAAGTAGATATCTCTAATATTTTTCACAATCTTTAAGAAAATACTTTTTCTTGGTTTAATATTTGAGAAAAAAATTTAGAAGAGATTCTGTGAAAAATAAAGTCTTCTAATTTGGTGATGTTTTCTAGATTAAGACAATACCTAAGTCTTCCTGTTAGCTGTTTGTATTTCACTTTAGGCAGTAAACCAGAAATAATATTGACTGCTAGTAACCCTTCCACAACTGGGTACAGCACACGAGGTTGACAAGGCTCCCGGAAGACCTAGTCTCAACTGTTTGCTATGCCCGTACTCCTTATTTCCTATATTATCATCATTGTTTCTTACCTCCTTTTTTTTGTTCTTCAGTATGTTCTGGAATTTGGACAATTCCTTCTCCTGTTCTGCTTTGATGCGTTTTGCTTCGTCTCGCAAACGATTCGTGTGTTCCTGTTCCAAGCGCTCTATTGTCTGTTTCTGCTGCTTTTCTAGATTTTCTATTTCTTGATCATACTGTCGCTTTTTACTCTGTAAAAATAATTTGGCATTTTTTCTTTTTCCAGACAACTAAATTCTGTACAATGAAGTGCTGTACCACAGCAGTGATGGCCATAATGAACTGTTCTGGAAGGGGAGTTCTAGCACAGATGCAGGGCACCCCAGAACGGAAAACACTGCCATTTTAATTAACAAGAATGAAAACTAAGCTATAACCATCACAAAATGAAACACCTGATTGCTGCTAGTAGCATTGTGCCTACTCCATCAAGATGTCATATTTTAAGAGCAGCAAAATCCAGAAACTCACTGTCATTTCCTGTTCACAACGTCTGTACATCTGTTCTCGCTGCTGCAGAAGCTTATTACTGAGTTGCTGCTGGGCCCTCTGCTCCTCCTTCTGAAGAAGTCTCAGCTCCCTTAGCTCTTGACGTCTAATAAGGAAAAAGAACACTTAATATTGATGGGAAAAAAACAAAAGAAGTGGAAAATTACAGAACATGAAAAAAGCATCTACACCTCCCATCCAGTAAAACTAGTTTTCAACCGACTGTCTTATTAAGAAACCCTTTGCGTTCTTTTCTACTAACAAAATAATTGAAATTAATCCCCAAATATTAACAGAAATAAGATAATTAGCCCCTTTCTTTTACTCAAAGAGAAAAAAAATTAGCTGCTAACCTCTTGTAAATTTTACTTTTAAACACACTTACCGTAGGAATCGCATTTCTTCACTTTTCGAGTCATTTTCAGTAACTATTTTTGATGTTGTTACACTCACTTCTACTCCATCAACAACAAACTTCCGAGTTTTCTTTAAAGTTTTCTTCTGTCTTCTAGTTTCCTGAATAAAGCATTGGTAAGTTATTCTGTACTTATTGAAGTTCTATCCTTTCTTCTTCTTTTTCTTAATATTAAATTACTCCAAATATTTCTGTGGAGCCCTACCATATAGTAACCAGATGTTGTTCTTGCTTTTCAAGTACCTCGCTAAGCAAAAGTGAGAACTTGAAAAATTCCAATGTACTGAAACTTTCTCAAGTCAGCAATGGAAAACTGTAATTGCTGGAAGAAAAAAAAAATATCTAGGTAACCCCTAAACAGAACTGACACATTTTCATTTTTAAGACCTGAAGACAGTTGCAATTAACTGTTTGCTTTTGACCATAATTTTCCTAGTCACCAAAAAAGTACATTTAATTCTGAAAAACAGTTCTGAACTAGAATAGCAATTTACTCACCTATCTATTTCTGCTTTAGAAATAAATTAAATGAGTAAGTACATATTTTTTATTCTCATATATTTATCAAAAGACAAAAATAGAACTGGAGGGTTTGTTTTGTTTCCTTTGAACCCATGGTTACACAGTTACTATCCTAGTTTGGCTATAATCATATTAGTATAAAGATATAAAGTTCATAATCTGAAATGTGCTTCTAAATAAGCTCACTCATACTGCATGACTGCGTCAACACAGAACAACCAGAGGAGTACAGGATTTGGCATAAACAAACCTGAGAGGCTGTCTGCCTGAGATCTTTTAAATCTAAACAGAGAGACAGAAGATGGAAGTGACAGGAATTCAGTAGAAGATCAGATGTTATAAGAGATTTGTCTGTGCAGAGTAAGGCACTGAACTAGACTTCTCGAATATCAGCTCTTGAACTACACCATTCAAACCCTCACCTATTATTGGTAGACTTCCCCTTATACGCTATTCTACACCTTTAAAATACAATTATGCAATAAAATAAGAAAATAATTAGCAGCTCCGTAGCTTCTAGTTCTGCTGCGTAACTGCACAAAATCCAGACATTGTTAGAACATGCAATTTAGAATACTTCGGTTTCTACAAAGTATTATAGTCCACAGAGTCATACTAGTTTCTCAATTTTCTTTCTTGCAGAGTTCGAACTTGGAGATAATTTTTAGGGCAACACTCACATAGGATTTTATGCAAAAATAGACGATTGCTTATACTTACTTGTAAAGATATTGATCCTGTCTCTTTGTTTTTACTAAGGAAACTAGAAATTGACAAGTTCAAATCAATGCTGCTGTTATCAGCCGTAGAACCTGTGCCTGAATCTGCATCATTTTCCTTCAAATTCTCCGATTCTAGCTGCTGTAAAGCTTCAGTATTGTCTTGATTATCTCTTTTGACTTTCTCCTCATTTTCTTCAGTGCTTATACTAATACTGGGGACTGGAGTGACTTCAGAGTCGTCAGCTTGCTCACTGGCAGTATCCTGATGCTTATTCTTCATTGTTTCATCAGAAGTAACTTCCAAATGTTCTTTGTCTACCTGAATGTTGTTTTCCTGGATCTTGTCAGGTTTGCACTCTTCTAAATTTTGGTCCATATCAGTCAGTTTATCCACCACTTTATTAGAAATATCCTCAGGCTTGCTCTGTATTGACTTGTGGTCTACATCGTCTTTTCCAGAGTCTTTCATCTCTGTTTCCTCCACACTATTTCTATTACAAATATCTTCATTTTCACTTTCTGCTGCTTTCTTGTCTACTTCGATCACTGTATCTTGGCTTTCCAATAGAGTTTCTGCAGAGCTGATTATCTCATGGACCTGCTTAGCCTGACTTTCCACTGGCTTATCCTCCGTCTCAGGTGTTTTATCCCCAACACTGATCTGTGTTTCAGCAATCCCACCTATCTCCTTAATGTTGTCAATTCCATGCTTTATTAGTTCCTTTTCTTCATCAGCCACTTTATCCACAGCATTAGGTAGAGTTTCTGTAGTGGTGTCTGTTATCGCCTCTTTCTGAGCTTCATCCTTCTCTTCCTTTTGTTCTGCAGTATCTGCTGCAGGGACCTTTTCTTCCTTCCTTTCCAAGAGATCTGTTCTGTTCTCCTTCTCCTCTTTTTCACCAGTTCCCTTAGAAATGCCTTCTTCGGTTTCAACGCTATCTTCAGTTGTAGGTACTATTTTCAGTTTATTAACTTCTGTCTGTTCATTTCCTTTTTCTTCCTCTGTTTTTAGGTTGGATTCACCCTCTATTTCTGATTTTGTTACCACGTCAAGTTCTTTCCCTCCTTTCTGGGCTTCCGTATCTTCATGTGGTTTTTCCAGGCTTTCCACGTTCTTTTCAGCTGGCAATATTTTGCCTTGCTTATCTTCACCAGTTGGCACAGAACCATTCTGCACTTTCATATCACCAACAGTGGTATCACATATGTTATCAGCTGTTTTCCTAAATTTAATGTCCTCAGATTCATCTCCCATTGTTTGGTCATCAAGAAATATAGTGCTGGCTTTGTCCTCAATTGCAGTACTTGCTGTTTTCTCAGAAAGAGATTCCAGAAAAGAGGCATTTTGTGAAAGTTTATCCTCTTCAGAGCTGGCAATGCTAAGGTCAGAGGATGCACGCTTGTCTGCAGGTAACTGCTAAAAAATTGAAGGAAGAAAACCAGTTAATAATTTTCTAACTTAATTAAAGCATGGTTCTACTGAAGAATACCTGAATAGAAAGGAACACTGTATTTACAATCAGAGTTTTATTAATTTGATAATCTCAGAGTATTTCACAGAACAAGTGCACAAACTGCAGACAAGCTGTGAACAGAACAGTTTCACAAGAACAGTCTTCCATTTCTGATAATTGAATAAAATATACTGTGACTGAAGGAAAAGGATCATGGTCAGCCCTCTGCCTCACGCTTAACAGAATCTTCAAGTATTTTTCCAACTACGTTGCCTCTTTTCCTGCCCCCCTCTTAGTTCAGTTCTCCGATAGTCCCATCTACAGTTGGGTTTGAAAGACACGCATCTTTGTGCCAGTTTGGCCAGGAAGAATCTGTGAAGCTTTAGTTAGTGCAGCACTGATAAAAATGCAGTATTAAGACCTTCTTAGTTTAATCACAAATAATATCTTTCCTTGTGTTCTTTGTTAAAAACACCTGAAAAAAATTTGGTCTGTTTTTTAATCACAGTGAAACTCCATTAAAAGGATGAAAACCTCCAGCAGATCTGAATGAGTGGCAAATACAGATTTAGAATAGAAACAGTTACTTAACTGTAGCAATTGCTTCTGCTGGAATATAAATGAATGTTATCGGATTACATACAGACAAAAAGAATACACCAATAAAGTATCATTTTAACCATAATTGCCCTTTCACTCTTCAAAGTGACTGTGATATTTCTGTGTCTGTATTTACTGCTAGAACCCTGTAATTTGCAGATCAGGCCTCTGATTTGCCATCGGGAACACACGAGGGTTTGGTCACGCATTTTCTACCTTAATGTTTTTGTAAGCATGCAGAAAACAACTCCTTTTAAGTCAAAGGCGCATTTAAAGTATTTCCTCACAGCTTAGTGTTGATCTCCAAGCAGTTTTAAAAACTACCACAAGTAAATAGTGCAAATGCATCTACCTCACAGTTTCCTAACCTGCTGCTTGTGTCGGGACACTGAACTGAGTCACAGGGTGGGCTTCTCTCCAGCCCTCCTGGGGACCGATGGCTCAGTGGCTGATCAGCAGAGGGAGGTGCTGGTTGATGCCTTGGGAGATGGACAGTATGTCCTGGAGGAACTGGGTGGGAATGCATGCTTGGAGATCTGCTGGGGTGGACAGCAGAGTGGCACGAAGGCCAGGGGATGTGACCAGCTTGGTGAGGGGCGAGAGGGGAGTGGAGATGTGCTGCTTGGGCATGTGGCTTCATTACAGCGCTGGTAATGGCAGCTACTGGTGGTCACTGTCCATGTCCCCATGTACTCTGCAAACTACAACCATGTCATTGAACTTCATGGCTTTGCCCTTTGAGGAACTGAATTTGCGTTGCAAGATTCTTAAGTAACTTCAGAAATACACTCAAAAATGCAATCTTGTCTTAGCAAAATATTTTGCTTTTGTGTTTTTTAAAATCACAAACTTCATTTACAGCACAATCATCACATATCTTCCTTAACGTTTTAAGTATCTTAGGGAATACAAGTATACATTTACTGATTCATCTAGTCATCCTGACTTTTATATAAAAATATATAAACTTTTATATAAAAATCAGTACCTGATTTTTAAAATTCTACATTACATATGTATGTAAAAATAAACAAAGATAATATTATTAGATAATATTCTTTGTTATTAGTTCTTAAGGAGTTTAAGAACGTGCTAATTTTGAAAATGCTGACTACTTATTCTATAACAGGGTTACAGTTTGTTTATGTTGTTATTCTTAAAAGACTTGATACAAAAGTTGGGTAGTACATCAAACATTGAGTTCTCCGTAGGAAACTGGTGATTGAAACTAGTTGCATATTAAAAAAAGTAAATTTTAAACTGACCAGAGAATTTTCTGTTTCTTCTTCTTCATCCTCATCTTTACCATCTTCTACTTCTTCAGTAACTTCAGCCTTAGCTTCTGCAATCAGTTCTCGTATTGGTTTGTTGGATGTTACAGTAACAAATGGATGCTTGCAAAAATTAAAAAAAAAATTTTAAAAAATCACTGTATTAAGTGAAATGTTACTTTTGTTCTGTCAAACTCAAGGATTCACAGATAATATTAATCATAACTGTCTTAATGTATTTTTTCTGCAGAAATTTTAACATCAAAACATTTGTTAGACTACTTACACAGTATATTTGAATACAAACTTGCTAAAATACAAATAATTCATTTATACTGACCTGTTTCACAATCCAAAGAATAAAAGTAGACAGATTTTTTAAACGGTTATTTTTCCTGGAATCAGGTTTCATTTCTTTTCAGTTCTACAGTTAACTTATTTTCTGATAAACTTTATGTAGAAATATTCTTCCTAGGAAAAAGTCTGCTTTGCCTTTAGAACAACTTTGCCTAACAAGAACATAGAATTCTACATTTTCCTGTAACAGGAAGCAGCTACCTGTTGTTCTCCTACTGTCTCAATCTTCTTTCTCTGCTTGGCCCTGCTGCTTAAGTCTATTCAACATATGCCGGATGTATTCTGGATAAAGTAAATGCGTGCTGACGTTAAACAGAATCGAACGTACCCAGTCACATCTCCTCCTGTTTAGCTATTCTGCAGTGACAGCATTATAGAGGAAGGCTGAGCCCTAAAGCTTTTAAAACACCTGTCAGCAATTGACTACTTATGTAAATATCAACTTCATCCATTATGAGTATCACAGTATAATTACTTTGCATAAGTATTTAAATTATATTACATTACAATATGTAAACAAGAAATTTTGATTTGCACTTCATATCATTTAATCAGCTTTTACCAAATAAGGATCAATGCTAGAATGCTAAAACATGTGTATGAACACTTAATTTGAAATTATTTAAATAGTTACTGTAACACTTATCTGCTTTTAAAAAATACAAAATATGTTTGCCTTTAAGCAATAATTCTGAACAATTAACTCTTCCTACCTGTAGAAGTTGAGTTGCGCTCCACCTTGCATCTACATTCTTTTCCAAGCATTTCTTCAGAAAATCTTTAAAATCTGATGACCTACACAAAAAGAGAACAGGGAGGGGTTTTTCTTTTGTCTTGACATCAAACTAGTGCATAGTGAAATATTCTTTTGCTTTCACATGCACATACACTGCAGCTCCAGGTCTTTTTATTGATTTACAAAACATACAAAGATAGTACAGGAATGCAAAGACTAACGGGGCACAAATACCATCTTTAAAATGTTTGTCCATTTACAGAAGGGTTTACTTTTGGCTCTGGACTTATAATACACCACACTAACTGAATACACATTCAATAACTGAATCACATACAGACATTAAAATGACCAAATAGATAATGGCTTTTTAAAATGTTTTCTTAGTATAAAAATACTTCAGTCTCCTTTGACCCACTTTTCTTTTTCAGATGCTCTTTAGATCTTTTACTGCATTTGCAAAAAGCTATTTTTCAATATGCACAATATTTCAGTATAAAAGCTTCTATATAAAACTATGACAAAAAGACCATTGTCCCAATTATATAGGGAGATATATATGTATGCATGCACAAACACATACATATAGTGTATGTACCTTATTTTATGCATAAAGCTAGTCCTGTAAAGTTCAACAGGTCTATGCCCATGAACATAAGTTTAGCAAATATATGACTTGGCATCCCTCATACTCAAAATCTACAAACTAGGGTGTGAAAATCGTAAATAAAATACTAACCATTTTGAAGGCTGTGCTAATGTAGGCGGATCAGATTTCGCGATCTTCAGAAGCACTCGCATTGGATTTAATTCGTGATGAGGTGGCTCTATTTGAGCCATTTCTATTAAAGTAATGCCCAGAGACCAAATATCAGCCTTATAATCATAAGGCCTGTCTTTAGAGGTCTCGCACATTACTACTTCTGGAGCCATCCTGCAAAGACAATAATGGAGTACCAGATTATAAAATGCATTCTTATCTGTTCTGAAAATGGTTCTAAATAGCTGAATTCACTGAAGCATTTTAGGAAGCACATTCTACTCTCAATATATTTACACTATATTACGTCAAGCTTGTAATATTAACAATGGTAATATTAAGATATTAGTTCATACTAAAATGTCAGCAGAATAGAGAACTTACCAATATGGTGTACCAATAAAAGAATCTCTTCTTTGTATTGTTCTTGTGTTTTTAGCTGATACTCCAAAATCCGCTAAAAGCAAACAGTAAAATGCTATTAATTGGCTGGTAGAAAACATATTTTTATAATTTACAATTGTCTTTTAAAACGTCGTATGTTCCAGATCAAACTTTCTGAAGTATTAAAACTTCAAGGTGAGATAAAAATATTTGTGTTTTGATAACTGAATGCCAAGGTCCTATAGCATTTTGAATAAAATATATTTAATAAACATTATTCTACATTGCTAAAAAAAAAATAATGCTACTGTTGAGTTGTGGGGGGCAATGCTGATACATCTATTTACTGTAGAAATAAGTGCGTTAAATTATTTTAAATGGAAAAATAATTTCTTTAACCTATGAAAGCTGTCTTCATCAGACATGGCATATTAGCTCTCGTTAATTCAACAACTCATTCCATTCTTAATTTCAGGATTCAAATTCTAAAAAAGCTAGATTTTCCCTTTATCTTAGGTATTTCTTTCACATGACTTTTCACTTTATATTAAATATCTGAAAGCTCGCATATGCACCTTTAATATAACATCCAACCAAATGAACTTTATCTTTACAATTAATACTGCTTGAGCTCTATAGCACTACATTTCTTACTTAGAAAAAAAAATACGATAATTAAATAAGTGTTTTATCCTTATTATAGATATAACTTTCTTAATGAAGATCTAGAGATTAGAGCAAAAGGACAAAACAGCCATATGTTGCCATCTCTAATCTGTACAAAATTACTTGATGGGCTCAACATTTAAGAAGACTGATTTCGCTCTGTGGGGGAAAAAAAAAAACCCCAAAACCAAGGTATTGGTTCAAATGCAAAACCTGAAATCTTGAGGGGCTACAGAAACTGAAATAATAAAACTCAAATTCTTATAAAAATAAAACGCAATGAAGGAAATTTATTTGCCATTCACATATTTGTAACACGAGGAATTACCCATTTCTTTGTGTAGCAGAAGCAAAATACAAATTGTTTAAAAGGAGCAAAATTATCTTTTGAGGGATGCTGTACACTTTTCAAAACTAAAATAATTTTTTTTTTTTTTTTTAGAAATCTTAATTAGCAAACCTGAATACAACACTAAACGTATGTGTGGAAGAAATTTCCCTGTGGTCTGAACTGTAAAGCAGTATCTTGAGCGCCTGCATAGTGCTGTGCATCAGCTAAGCTTGACAAAAGCTTAAAATAGTCCCAGCCCACATGATGAGGAGCCAGGTCGTGTGAGGCAAATAAAAAGAACAGAAACATATGATTCTCTCTCTGACCATGAGACTCTTGCTATGATCTGTGTTTTCTTTTACAGTAGTATCAAGAAACTAAGATAGTGATTCTATTACATTTATAAATAACGCCTCTAAGACTCAGTCCATCACTAAATCTTCAGGCTTTCAAGAAAAGCCAAAACAGTAAAGTTACCCATACTTTGTGGATGAAGAGAAAGACACATGCAAGTATTATATCTACACATAATAGAACTGTGCAAGGGAATCCATGCAAAAAGCACAGATAATCTTAACTAGCCAACCTACAAAAGCAGGTTTGTAAATATTCTCAACTTCTTAACAGACACGATGCACTATACCTTGCAGAGACACCATGATCAATACAAGCTAGGTAGCAGATATATTAGTGAATTTGGACAAGTCTTGCTTGCA
Source organism: Pampusana beccarii (assembly GCA_013399365.1). NCBI lineage: Eukaryota > Metazoa > Chordata > Aves > Columbiformes > Columbidae > Pampusana > Pampusana beccarii. Next base: position 133,422 of record VWYH01004336.1, on the reverse strand, counting down.
TTTAAAAGCAACATCTGTAGCAAGGCTGGGAATTTATAGTCCCAGTTCACTGTGGTGATCTTCTGATTCTCCTCACCTTTACCCTCTGTGTACTTTGCATCCAAAGAATTACAACTAACCACTTATGTCCTGTACAGAGAAGTTTTTGAAACCTGAACTCAAGCTGATATGTCATAGAGCTACAACATTAGCGGAGCCATTGTAAAAGCTGACAGCCTGTACACATTTGCCCCGATGAAGCCATGAACAAAGTAGATCCAGACAATTTCTGCCTTTTCCTGGCTGAATGAAGGGATGCTATTCACCACCAGTAGTCCTTTTGTCAGTTCTTCATGGAGGAATCCTCATGGATTCCATACCACATCAGGGGAAAATGTGGATGACTGCCTAAATTCAGACAAAACAACAGGAATCAACAATAGGAAGCTCGTTTTAACTTTCTTCCAGACCGTTCTATCCTAATTTCAGTGCAACGAACAATTAAAAAAGGCATGGAAAAACTAAGTGGAGTAGTAAATATTATTACTTCTCTCCCTCTCAATAATGGAAGAGACAACAGTACTGATATTTAAATAGATAAATACTGAACTCTGCCAAACTACAGCCTAAGGAAAACACAATTATAAGACCTCACAAGGTTCTGGGAAGGACGTTTACACGCAACCTGCTTACCTAGTTTAATGTCTCCATCTAATGTGAAAAGAATATTGCCAGCTTTTAGATCTCTGTGGATTATCTTATTTTCATGCAAGTAGTTCAATGCTTCTAGTGTCTGCCTGCACACCACTTTGATCTGTGGCTCAGTTAGCGGCCTTTCAAGCTCTACAAGAGAAAGAGACAGAAATAAACAAAACATTTTTACATTTTATGATGTTACGTGTTCACAGCAATCAGTATATGTGAAAAATAATCTGACAGATTCTGAAAATCATATGTCAGAAAAACTTCTATCTTAAAACATTTGTTCCTTTCAGTAAAAATTTCATGCCTTGTACCCAAACCCCTCCTCATTACGAACTATGTGTATCTACCTGTATCTGAACTGTGAATAAGCTATACAGTTAGGAGATTGGTTCTTTCGTAGGGTAGACCAAGATGTTAAAGACTAGATGCTTTACTTACTAGTACTAGCTTTGACCTAATTAGTGGAATAAACACAGAAAAAAACCCTGACTTTAAGCTTGATGCAATATAAAAAATTATCACAACGTAACTGGGAAAATGGCAGGGGAAGAGGAAGAATGAGATCCTGAAAAGGACTCATATAGGTTATGGTATAACAACAGAGAGCTTCATAAGCACATAAGAACAACTCATCACATTCACTTAAAGGATCAAGACAAAAATGTGTTTTGAAAAGTAAATAAACCCTTGAAAAATGAGAGAATCTAATTTAAGAAGTTACAATGTCCATCAATATAGGTCTAAATGCTAATTAAAAAATGCCAACATTCAACACATATAGCACATCAATCACATATTTGCATTTCAAAACAGTATACATGTGAAACAAGTCTTAAAATATAAATTATAATTTCAAGATGGTATTAAGTTTATTATTTGAAACAACTTATTTACCCAACATTACTGCATCTACTGCTCCACCTGCACAAAATTCGATCAGGATCTGTATATAAACAAAAGAATACAGAAATTACAAATTAAATAGTTCTGCTGAACTGAAGCATTTATGAAGGGAGCTTTATTGGGAGACCTGAGTTTCAGACTATTTAGCCTTGACCAGTTATTTCACTAACCTCTGCAAAATATTGGTACTGTTACCCACTAAAAGTAGGTCTGTGCTGCTCAAGCAAATCATTTGAAAAATGCCTGGAGATCCTCAGACAAAAGTTTTTATTCAAAGAGAAAATTGCATAATAAAACATGATAAAACATCTTGAATCTGGCTCATTGTAATGTGATTTACATAATCCCTGCAAACTCATTTCTCTATTATTAAACTGTACTTCTATAGTATTATCTCTGACTGAAAAGTCCAAGGTAAGAGCTACATGATTTTCCAATAGCAAACGTTATCTCATCTATTGTTTCAGATTGGATGGAAGTACATGAAAATATGGAAAAATACCCTTAAAAGTTACAGAAAATAAGTAAATTACGATGTTTACATTAATTTTCCTCCATTTTCATTGATATTTACAAAACATTAAGACCTTTTTCCCAGAATCTAATAACATCAGAACAACTCCATCTCCAGCTCTCAGTTTCCATTTGAAACAAAACTATTTGGGGGCACAAACTATGCTGGCATGCAGGACAGAAAGAATATACATAAAGGAGAAAGAGGGTAAACAAGGGAAAGGGGGAGAGCAAGAATGAGGAAAGGCCATCCAAGACTGACACCTCACTCTTCTTTTTGCGTTTTTCTTCTTTAATTTGAACTTTAAACATTAAATCATAATATTCAGTCTGATAGCTAATAAGTTTTTCTTGTCAGAATCCTAACAGTCACTATTCTGGAAAATAATATATTAAGTTTTTCCTTTAGAGTACTTTTAAAATCAGGGCATAATTGCCCATAAAAGAGAAAACCTCAAATTATACCTTATACCATAACATATATACACCACTTATGTTACATATTACTTCAAATTACTATTATAATTAATCCTCGCAACGACGGTACTAACAAATGTATTATATAATGCAACTCTTTGTAAATCCTTTAAACCATTTACATGCTTCTGCATACCTAATGCCAAGTCAGTTAAGTGTAGGAAATTGTAAATAAAGAATTTCTTTCTCTAAAATTTGCTGTTTGATCTGATAATCTGACAAAGGCCTCTTAGGTACAGAAACTCTGTTTCTAAAACTGGAAAGCAAAACCATATTTTATGTACAAATATCATTCTTCTCTTTTTTCCTCCACTAAATTCTGTTTACTCACCACATCATTATAGCTTTCCCTTTGCTGCTTTCATGCCTCTTCATTTCACTGGAACTATGTATCTACTATTTTATTTTAAAACTACTTACTATTATCTTTATTCTGCTAGTGAAACCTATCCCCTCAGTTTCACATTCTGCCTTTGTGCATACTTGCTTCCATGCCGACCTTTATGCATGGAAATTTTTGCACTATTCCACTGTTTTATACAATATCGCTTTACTCTGCATTCAGGTCACACCAAGTTTTCACAAAGCTTATAAAAATAGATCTATATCAGGAAACATGGCATTACACTTCCATTCTTTTTATGCTTAAAGGATAAAGCATATTTACAAAACTCCAAGGAAATTTTATTTTACTTGGGTTTGGTATCTCTTCATTATACTCTTTTTAAAAAAAGTATTATTTTTAAAATTCCAAAATCACATATAAATATCGCATTGTATCACCTCAAAGAAAGAAATGTATTGTCATAGCTAAAGCTATTTGGTGCACAGAATATAGCAGAAGAGTGACGTATAGCACATACGTCCACTACACTTCTATGTCCAAACATGTAGATTTTAAATAACTTATTTATGGTTCAAGTCCTGGTAAACTGTCCTTCCTGGAAGTACCAATGAATTCACTTGTATTTAAAATGCATACTTCACAGGCTGACCTTTTCAGCACATTAATTATTTTTCAGCTGTGGATACTGAATCTCACTCTAAATTGTGCTGATAAAACTAAAATCAGAGTCCTGCTGCTACAAATAAGCACTAAGAACTCTCTCTACTCACAAAAATGAACTACCAATTTCCAAATTTTAGATTCAAGCTTGTGACCAAATGACTCAGTGTAGTTCAATTTTACAGTGAAAATTTCCTAAAAGTCATACTCACAATTTACAAATTCATTTTGAAACTGAATAGTTATCCAATAGTGATGGCCAAGAAGAAAGGTGATTTACAAATTATTTTTTCCTTGGCTTTATTAAAACATGTCATTTCAATAACCTTTTGAAATAAGTAAAAGCATTTACAGAAGAAAAAATACGTACCCACAGATTGTTTTCATAGTAGAAAGCATCTAGGAGCTTAACAATATTAGGATGGTCACAGGATGCTAAAATATCAATCTCAACCATGTAATCTTCAAGTTCTTCTTCTGATTTAGTATCAATCACCTTCGCAGCAGCCAGTACTTTTGTTTCTTTGTTCTGAGCCTACAAAAGAAAAGTCACAGGAAAGATACATGTGAATTCCACCAGAAAATTGTCACCAGAAAAAAAAACCACCAAAACACCCTCTCAACATTTCTGTACTATTTTCCTGTCTTTAGTTGTTTTCTCTAGAAAATGAGGATACCTGCATACTAAAGACTAGATAAACTATAGCAGAAAAGAGATTTAATAACTTTTCTCAAGGTCACGAAACAACAAAAGACAGGAATACAAAACTACGTAATTCTGGTCACATTCTTTAAACCATTATGCAGTCAACAGCTTAGGGTCATTACTATTTTGTACTCCTAAGATGAACTTCCATGTTGCTCCTCAAGAAACCATCTATTAACACTTGGCAAGGAGTATTAAGCGGCTTCCACCTTCTCATTTCTCACTGCCCATTCTTGCCCTTCTGACGCTCCCCACGTTGTGGCAGCACAGCTGTTCACAAAGCCACGCAGAAAACCAGATCCCCTACCAGTAACCAGGAGGTTACACGGTTCTTCAGCCAGGGGCTGTATCCGAAGTCCCACGTTAAAAAGCTGCCAAGCCATCATTAACTTGTCTGGGCATTTTACTCTCCTTGCTTCAGAAGTCTAGGAGCAACTCCAGAGATGGCTACTCATTGAAGTTGCCCATGCTGAAAATGCTGCCACAGCCTGTACTTTATTACTCCACAACTTAAGACTAGGGAGTTACAACTGCTGTAGTGACAAGGTCAACTGGAGCACAGGTAAGATTTTGACTTGAAAAGCAAAAGGAAAACGAGATCTTGGGTAATCAAGGAAAAAAGAAAAAAAACATCTGCTATGCATTTAAGTATTTTTTTGGCTTTTTTAAACATAAAGAAATTATAAACCATTAGATGGCTGTTATTTAAATAGCAAAAAAATTTCAGAAACCAGTTGCTGTAAATACTTATTGACGGAATATTGCTAAGAAGCTAATCAGCAAAATTAAGCAGGGTGAGATTATTATTTTTTTTAATATGTGAGGGATAAAGCAAATATTAAACACACAGCTTATATGTGTACATACACACACATAAAGTTATACACACTTTCTAATAGTTCTCCTGCAAGTTACGTCTGAAGGAATACCGTGACTTGGAATTTAGTAAGCCTTAAACAAGAAGGTATATTTTCCTGAAGCCATCATAAAAACACAAGTTTGTCATGGCATTTCCACTGGTTACCTTTTGCCTCTGAATAAATGAAGCTGAGGACTGAAGTCTACTTCACCAATTACAAGTGAGGATAATGAAGAAAAGGCCTAGATTTCCTCCACCTAGCTTTAGACGTTCCAATGAAGTTAAATGAGAAGCCATGACATGCAGGCTGTCTCCAAAGCAGCAAAAGAGAAGAACCTGCAGGGGCAATTTGACTCCTGAGGTAAAGCATCACAAGCTCATCGGTCCTGTCTCTGGTGGTGCGGCTGCTGCAGGGGCATCTTGGCCCCAAACCCCTTTGAAATGAACCCAAGACAGGACACAGCAAGAATTCCCAAACCTGACTTTGGTCATCTAGTCTTGTTACACTACTATCAGACAAAAGCTGTAAAAACAGCAAGTTAGGAATTCTTAAGAATGATTTCCAAGGTCTAAATATTATTACTTTGACAGCCATAAATAATTCTCTCAATGTGGCAAAAGAAAATGAATGATTTGAGACATACGTTCACAGAATTATTTTGATTGGAAAAGACCCTCGGGATCATCGAGTCCAACCTTAACCTAACTCTAGCACTAAACCATGTCCCTAAGAACCTCATCTACACATCTCTCAATCACCCTCCAGGGATGGTGACTCCATCACTTCCCTGGGCAGCCTGTTCCACTGCTTCACAACCCTTTCTACGAAGAATTTTTTCCTAATATCCAATCTGAACATGCCCTGGCACAACTTGCTGCCATTTCCTCTCATCCTGTCACTTGGTACTTGGGAGAAGACACCAAGTAGTAATAGCAAAACACAATTTAAAAGATCAATCAGCCAGGACTACATTTATGCCGAGGGCATAATTTTTGTGATATATGTGTGACATTTATTTTTATCTCAATATTTTTTGCTAAACAAAAAAACAACCAGCCTTCCCAACCATAATATTTGCTCTCCCATTTTCAACAACAAAGATAAGGGATCTGTATAACATTATTTGAAAACAAACTACTGAGTAGTTTTCCAATACACATTGTAATAATAATAAGAAAAAGGTCTGTTTAATAACACAAACATCATTTGTTTTGGTTTCATGTTTTATAGCAGGAATGAAAGACCAACCTTCCTATTCTAGAGCTGCACTGTAACTTAAACATGAAAGGTGAAACAGATGTCTGACTCCACAACTGAACTGGACTTGTTAGCTTTATATGTGCAGAAAAATGGTTCTTAAAGCACCTTTCTAAAGAATTCAAATACGACCTGTAAATTTACTTTTTTGAACATTCATGGCCACACACTCTTCACTGTACCTTACAAGATGAATACTTAAAAAAAAAAAATAAATCTGAAATTCATCTTTACACAAATTTGCATGTAAACCATATAATGGTAATAATATTTTGTATAAATAAAACTTTTAAAATCATCTTCATAAAGTAACAGTAACAAATGTTACTGTTTTCAGATTCAGTTTCACCTTTGAAAGAGATAGGCATTGGTAAATCAGCATGCATCATTACACGCGAGGGAGTTTGCTGCGTTTACAGCATATATTGCCTTTTTTTTTTTTTCTATTGACAGACTATTTTGTATTTTTATTTTTCCCAGATACTTTTGCTTGAAGTAACTAGAAATCTGCTTTGAATAAGTTTACTTTATTTCTTCCTTGTGGTAGCTCTATTAAAACACCTCATTAAAACTCAAAAGTCATTACAGAGACAGTATGATTATCTTTATGAGCATCTTAACAATTATAAACAAAGCAAATGTCAGCCTTTGTTCTGACTTGAGATAGTAAAATTTTGTAGGTCTAGATCCAGACTTTTCTTCCAGACCTTAAAAGAATAAAGCTGTAGAATAAGCATATTTCCACCAGGTATTTCTGAGGGCTGATAAAACATTTTAAGTATACATGAAGTTACACCTGAAAATAAAAAAAAAATCTTTATATATTTTAAACATTATTTTTAAAGTTCTTTTTGAATAAGACATTATTCATCTCCACCCTACAATGTACTCCATAATAAATACCAATCTGTGAGACTTACTGTAAGAAGCATGTAAGAAGTATGCTCTTTTGAACTGTGTAGGAAAGGATTTTACTGTTTGTGCCTAAGATTTATGTAGCGTTGTATTGTATGGGGAAAAAACAAAACCAACACAACCTCTGGATTACGAGGAACAAAAAACATTTACAGCTTTGTGTGGGCATGTTTGTTTTTTCTAGACTTTGACTGAAGTCTTTCTTCTGCAACAGAACAATCTCCAAAGGAGCAAAAATGTTAGTGTGGATGCAGTCTTGATTTGCATATACTCATTCTGCAACTGGGTACATGAACATTTAAAGTCAAATAACCACCCATGTTACTCAGAGGTTCTGCCCTTTCAAAATATGTCCTGTATCAGTAGCCGAGCAGTTTATTCCTATATTTTACCTCTCAACTACCAGTTCAAGCTATTCCAAACGCTCTGCTTAAATACATTTGATTCTGCTTCCATGACAGGTGATCTATGCTTCAGTCCTACGCTACGAAATCCAAACTGGCATCTTCAGTGGTTATGGTTCAATCCTACCTTATGCAGAGACAAAGAATAGGGGAGAAAGATTTTCTTTCTTTGCATTAACAAAATTGGATCTTTTCAAAAGATTCTTACATAATCGTTGAAAACTGAATTGGAATAACTAATTCCCTCAAGATCTGACTAATGCAATATGACATTATTAACTATTACATGCAACAATACATAAATATTGCAATCCTTCCAGCAACACTCCTGTTTGGATTATAGATTTAAGGTTACTGCAGCAAACATTAGAGAGAGATAATATGCACAAGGGAACGGCAAACTATGTTACAGCCTGGTTCTTGCAATGGATAGCACAATCTCAGTAGCAGAAAACACACAGAAAAAGAGTCTTATTCTCCGAATTCTAAGATAAAAGTACTTTTAGAAAGATGGATTGCAGGTTTACATAGAATAAATATGATCTTGTAAATTAGAACTTGCAAATTGCTTTCTCTCTGAACCCAAATTCCTCACGCTAAAATGGCAATGACAGCTAATGCACAAAGATATTGTAAACATTTGAAAACATATCAGTACAAGAAAGAAGAATAACGCATTCTACACAAAACTAAGACCTGGAGTATGTGAAATTAGTGACTCCTCCCTATCAGTCCTAGATTTTTATACAGTATCATATATTCAAATATAAGTTCCAGAGCCAGAAGCTTTGCGAAGAGCCTGATAGCAGAATATTAAAGGCAGGTTTACTGTCTGGGCACTCAGCCAAGAAGTTGCATATTCCCAGCCATGGACAGCAGGGAGAGCTGAGCCTCCGTTCCAGAGTAACAGGATTACAGCTCAGAGATAACTCATCGCCTTTCATCTTTAGATGACCAATATGAAGTTTCAGCCTTGGTTGTGAGGAACTGTTTCCCTTCACCAACAAATGCTTCCTCCGCAGCCATGCAGCTCTCCTCCTGCAATGCAGCATGGAGACGTCTAAAAACTAAACACTGTTTTACCACTGACCAAAGTTAAGCACGTCCTTCATCTCTCGTTCAGCCAACCGGAAACAAAGCTGAGATACAAGACAGAAAATGGTTCATCACCTTTCTTCCTGATGCCTGATCTCTTCTGAGATGTTATATAACCCCCCCCGCATGCTTTGCAGGCAGCAAAACAAATCAATTAAGCAGCTTTTCCTTTCTGACTCATTCTTCCCAACAAAACTATAGTCATTATCATAGATCAAGCTTGCCAGAAAGTGAAAAATACGTGTGTCCTTATTCAGCAAGAGATGGTTTTGCATGTAAAAAGCGACACTTTTGTGTAAACCTGGCACTGTCAAATCTAGCTCCATATATGCCTTCTGATGATGTCTGAGTAATCCGTACTGAAAAACTGTCCTTGCACAACACAAAGGCAAGAGCTGTTTCTCAGAGTTTTCTGAAAGCAGTAGATCTCAAGTTTTCTTAAACATATGAATAAAGGAAAAAAAGATGCTGTAATTTCAGATTTTAACAGCCTGGTCAAATAAATGTGTAAGAAGTGGTGTGGCCTACTGAACTTTCTTTTTGCATAAATTTACTGTACCATATGTAATGTTGTCCTGTACATTTTGAAACAAAAAACCTACATGACTGACCAGTATCAACTGTTCAAACTTGTTTGCAAAACATGGAAACATGTTCTTTATTAGAGAATTAAAAAAAAAGTATTTTAATCAGCTAAAAGGAAGCATTAATTCTAACCTTGAATGTTGAGAAATGTAATCAAAAGTACCAGTTTGAATTCAAGAACAAATAGCTACCTCTGCAATATTAAACCACAACTTTTGCAACAAATCACAAGTTAGGCCAATGAAGGAGATGGTAGCCTCCACATGTTTCTGGAATTTAAGATGAACCAGCCATTTCCAAGAAGTTATGTTACTTTTTACCAGTCTTCACTGTACAATGTTTGAAAATGTACCAGTAATAAAAAACCACTATATAGAATTTCCATTTTTTTTTTAATTACACACATGGTTGGTCCAAGGAATTAGAAACTAGCTAACTTCAGTTATATCTGCTAAAACTTGTTGAAATTACGGTTATGAAAGAACTATACAGAAGATAATGAAAAGATAGTATCTACCACAGAGGCTGATACACCCTTAAACTACAGCCGATCAGCCAAAATTTTTCCCTGTCTGCACAATGTACCATAACAACCTACAATACAGTTTCTTGTACATAATACATGTTTAATGCCAGGGGAAAACATACTGAAATAGAAATGCAGATAACAGTGCTTCTATTTCCTACGAGCAAATACTAAGAAAGTGAAGCGCAGGGTTCAACTCGGACTACAGAAGCACATCTTTATGGTCCTGTGGTCTGGGGCCGCCTTTGTGGCTATACCAGTTTTGGAGCAGTTTCCATGACAACTTCACCCTTTTAACATTATTCTTGTACTTGGTACTTATTGTGGTTCTTCCACTTCCTCCACAGTCAGTTTCTGAGGATTCCACAAGTTATTTTGGGGCGCAGTATGGAATATAATTGCCATGTTTAACTTCATTATCCCCTTTATGTATTTTCATTAATTCTGTGGTATTTTGCATACTAGCTAAGCAGAGTTCCCATCCTGAATCACGCATTGTGTCACTGAAATCCAAAAGAATATTTACACATGTATATGAAAAGTACCAGGGCTGAAATAGCAAATATGTGCAAAATAACCGAAATGGTCCTTTAGAGGGAACTTAATAGAGGAGATTCTACCAGATTTCAGCACTATTCTTCTTATTGAAGCAATTTGTTTAAAAAAAAAAAAAGAAAAAAAAATTGCTAAACATCAGCAAGAAAATATCCAAAATATGCCATGCTGTTTTATAATAACACATTATTATTTTCCCCTCTTTTGTTATGTAATAGCTCACACAAAAGCAACATGGAAAACCAGGTGCAAACATAGGGAAAACATATGTACGTAAAGCATTAGGTGGCACTGGAGATGTAAATGCAAAGGACTGGTATTTTTTTTCCTCAAATTCAGTTATAAGAACTGTACATACTACTTGCAAAAGCAGCATTAAAATACACAATTCTGCATTACAATCAACTCCTATACTTGAAAAGGGGGAGGTGTGACAAATTAAAATTTATCCCTGCAGTGCTAAGCTGCTTTGCCAGTATCTTTCATCTGCAGAGGACACAAAAGTTGCCAGCAGAGATTTGCTCCATTTTATCCAGCTCCAGACAATGTCAGCCCCAAACTGACCTACGAGTTCCCAGGAAAGACAGCCCAGTGCATCTTCTTCCTGGATTACAGATATCCTACAGTTATATGTTCACTCTTTTGTCCTTATTAAAAAAAATATATATATGCTTACTGCTTATTCATTTACAAGTTTTTTAGTCACCAGAGTTTAAAATTAAGTCTTTATTCCAGAAATAAAAACACCTTTATTCCAGACAACAAAAATTAATAATGCTTCCAAGAAATAATGTTATCAAGAAATATTTTTTTATTAAACAGTTGCTAATTCTAGCTGTTCATTAGAATTACTTTTAAGACAACCAACAAGCCAGAGCTGAAGCTGTCTCCAGACTGTTGTTTTTTCAGAAAGGTATCGTGCTGCCGAGTTGACAGTTGAGAATTTCATTATTTGCTCTTGATAATTTTATGATTTGTTCGAACACAGGACTTAAGAAACCTTTGATTCCTCTACCTGGGAAGATTCAATATTATAATCTTGCTTCTAGTCATTTAACACCTGTAACAGTGCTTCAATTCATGTGAGGTGAGATTTCTTTCAGTAACACTGGAGCTCACTCAGAGAGCCAGTGCTGCTCCTGCTAACGTCTTTTCCCAGGGAGACACCGGGAGTTTTAAAAGTGAACTCTGCTTTTTACAAACACATGCGTCACAGAGCGCTTTGGCTTCACACAGCATTAAGTCATTTTGTTTACTAGCACTTTAGAGACTATATAGTGCACATTAACAGATGTACACATTGACAGATGTACACATATCCACGTAGAATACTTAAAAAAAAGTGTTCCTCCTTACCCTGTTCCTTGGAGCTAGATTACAAAACAAAATTGGGATTTCCTGTGCCCAGAGGCTTTGGCCAGATCAGATGTAAGATGGCTACAGCTGATGGCTACAGCTGTTTGCTGACCCAGCACAGCTATTCATGTATAACAAAACAACAACAAAAAAAGCATCATCTGACTTAGGCGTAGAAAATTCTCTTTCCAAACCGGAAATGAACAAGTCAACAAAAAATAAAGAAAAATTACAATTTCTTTGGACTTTAAGAACCCTTCAATAAAGGCCTTCTGAAATGTTACTAGGGAAACTACATAGTCATAGAAATGAAATGTTCCACAGTCATTAAGTTAAAAAAAAATGGCTGTCAAAAAAGTAAAGAATATCATTAAAAGCTCCACATTTCATAAAGCAGAAGGAAGGCATTTAAGGATCTGTACTAAGACAATTTATACTATGTATTTACTGTATATGATGGGATGTAAGAGATGTAACTCAACTGTCATTTAAAGTGCATACATGTTACTAGCTCAAAAATATCGGCGGCGTGGGAAAAGGTATTGTTTGATACTGCAATGTGAACCATATTCAAGACTTGCAATGAGCACAGCTAAGTAGCCAGAGGGAAAAGATGAAGCATTATCACCCCATTTCATTCTTTGTCTTGCTAAAAATGGAAAATAAATAACGTATACTTCATATATTGTAAGGGAAAAACAAACTATATAAGCCACTTAAGATTCAGTATTTTAGAAAAAGACGCAGTTGTAACAGTAAACGTTGACTACGCCAATACCACATTAAAACTTGCAAAACTATCAAACCATATATTCTGTTGCTCCATGCATACTCTAATCCAAGACGAAACTTCCCCTGACTCTGAAGTAACAAAAAAGGAAGCAGAGTCGCTTTTAACAGCTTTCATTAAAAAGCTGTACAACATCATCTGGTTTTTAAGTAAAATTGTTCTAGAAACCAATGAATATTCTCTTTACGGTATTAGTATACTATATTTTTAAAAGAATGGGTAACTTAGAATTCTAGAGGGAAGTTATTGCTTCCTGAAGTACGGTTATTTAAGACAATCTAACAGAAACCAACTGCAAAGACAGCAACAACAATAAAAGAAATAACAATAAAAGAAATCGATATAATTAAGCCAGTGTCTTTAAATTCTATTTAATGTAAAGTTATTTACAAGTCAGTTCTACAATGAGCTTTATTAATTACAAAATTCACTATGATGATTTATGTTATTTAAAGCTGTTACAGTCTGTGACTTGCCAGTAGTTTTCTTGGGAGTCTTAAGTAATGACCCTAAAGCTACATATCATCTCATGAAAACAAAGTGGAATCCTCCAACATGCGTTAGAAGGGTTGCCTCACACACAGGTTGTAACTGACCTCGCTATCTTCGTGCTGCAAGTGTGACATCTCAAGAGATGAGAAAGAGCCATCTGAATAAACACTTGCTATTTCTTGAAAACTGGCTACTCGAGTGCCACAAAAATAGCCTCTTGGGATCTGTGAGTATTCATATTCAGCAAAGTAGTGGAACATGTTGCTTCTGATGTTGCCTTTCAGATTAACTGTTTGGTTTGTTGTGGTTTTTTTAATTGATTGAACTAAACAATTAAGAAAGCTGACTACTTTGAGAAGCTACATGAATGCCAATCTTATTATTCATCAGCCAATTTCAAACAAAATTTTAATTTAGAAGTGTGTTGCTGATAATAGTCTTTTTCAAATTCTGATACGTTTTTAGCATTTGCCACTTCCCATTTTACTGATTAGTGTAATTCATTCAGAATTTACCAAATAGCTAGTGATAAATACAAATGACTGTAGGAGTAATTGCATTACTTGATAAATTTACTAAAACCAAATCTAGATAAACAAATAAAGATAAAACACTTCAACTCTCTTGCAGAGCTTACTGCACAAAATATGCTAAGGGAAAACAGGCGCTTTGCTCAGACTTTTGCAACTAACGAACTCATAAGTTTCTATCAGTAAAAGATTTTCATGCAACGCAGGAACAATGTTCTTCCTCTAACAGAACTGCCAAATACAATGATAAAGTTAAACACTGCAAAGAGTTAAACACACAAGACGTTCAAGAGGAAGTTCTGTTCTTGTCTCTTAAAAGTGTGGCAATGTTACTTTTAATGGAATTATGAAAGCATTATTTTGCCCACATCTCCAAGAACTGACAGCAATGAGGATACACCAGCATAGCTGTTAGAGATGAAGTAGTTTTCTCTTTGACAAGACTTCCCCCTTTCTCCTACTCCTCATTTTCTCCCATGTTTATTTTTTTATTCTTTTATTAGACTGAAGGGTTTTTGAAGACTTTTTTGTTGTGTATTTGTATAACGAGTTGGAATGCAGATTTCCATTCCATTTGGAAAATTATCTAAGCCATTTCTTGCTTCAAAACACTCTGCTCCCTCTGAAATTCAATTCCATTTCTGTACTTTCTTCATATGGATAAATTTAGTGCCAAATAAGAAGTCTTATAAAATTTCCATTCTTTTCTAGCAGTTATGTAGCATACGTAAAGAATCACCACCTGAAAAAAAACTTGGAACACAAGCTTTTAGTAAATTTCCAATTAAAGATAAGTCTACCTAACAAAATTATTCTAGTGTGGATGTCAGTGATGCAAAGGGACAAAACTACAGGCTGATAACAATGCCAACAGCATCATTTAGCAAAACTGCCTTTTCATCAGTACTGTTGCTAACAGTAGATGATTTATACAACAGAAGTATGCCTATTTTTTCTTTTGCCTTGACAAAACGCATTCATCTGATATACCTTAACAACTTCAGAATATCAATATGCCACCCTGATGCTTCCCTTTTATAGCTGTTCAAGCCAATGCTGACAGTGTCCTGTCATTTTTCCCTTACATCAGCACTGTCACTTGTCTGGCCCTCCCGTGAGCTGGTCTGGGAAGCCAAGAAGATTACATGTACAATCAGCTTTTTTGGGGTTTAGTTCCTTGAACCAGATCGTCATAGGGTTGGCAAGCACCAGAGCTGTCACAAGAGAAGAGGTGGGAATAGGAACATACTGCTGGAGCTCTGGCTGAATTGACTTGCATTGTCGGAAACTGTTGCAGAAAACAGTGAAGGTAAAGACCCAGCCACTCATTGTTCAAAAGTCGCTTCTGTACTTATTAAAGCTATTGAAATGAACCACTTTGACATGTTATTGACTGTTTCACTTAGCATCACAGTTCCATACTGTTTTAGCACTTTTCAGAGATTCAAAAGTATCTTCTTCGTATTGCACTGGCTCAAAGGTGAGCTCCCATGGTGGGTCACTAAAAACTAAGAAGTTACAGCAGTATCAATAAACATCGAAATGGACCTCACAAATATGAGAGTTAACAAGTCTGTACACTAGCTCTTTCACATTTCACTTTTAAATGCTAGGGTAATATGCTGACCAGAACATGTAAGTTTGCTGCTAAGAGACAGTTTAAAGTTCTGGCTACAGTCAAAATCAAAGGAGGCATTTTCAGGCACCCCAGCTAGCCCTGTCAATCAACAGGAAACCCTTAACAGTATTCTTGTCTATATGGTGATCCTTAAGCTTTCAGACTTCCCACCCTAGAGAGATGAAAAATAGCAAACAGTGCTTCTTTCTTTCAAGTTATTTATAAACTAGGTTAGTGTGTCTTCACAAGTAGCAAAAACTAGTCGGAAAGGGTGAAAGAGTAAAAATAAGCCTGGCTTAACTCTATGAGTACCCATTTCTCTGCATCACTGGAGTGATTCAAGTGCATTTTAGGGATAATTCCTGTTTAAATTCTTCTGACTATATCTCCCAGTGATGATCACAGTTCACACTTTTCATAGTGGTTCACAGTTTTCACAGCTGGTTCTGACCCATGACTATTCAGCACTGAAAAACAGAATGGTTTGCCTGAATGGTGAACCGAAATATTTGTTGTATCTGCAGAAGTTCAGCAAGAGAATGAGAGAAGGACAATTAAAATTATTAAAGGGTCAAGTAGTTGTCTTATAAAAAACAGACTAGAAAGGTTGGGCCTCTTCAGTTGAAACAGGAAAAGCTGAAGGTGGGGCAGGAACATGACTAACTTTACAAAATAAAAAGGCAGTATATGAATTGAATAAAGCTTGACTGAGACAAAGGCTGTGAATGAGATGAGGGTTTACTGCAACATGTGAATTCTTCCTGAAGCACTCAATTGACATTTCTCCATTATGGTTTTCCTGCCTTCTGATTACAAAGTTTTAACTATCTTCCTAGTAAATCACTGCTTAGAAATACAAGTGATAAGTCATCCTCTGTAATGTGAAATCTAGACATGTGCTAGAGAAAAGCTTTGGTTTTACAGCATAAATCTGTATCAGAAGAACCGTTCTCTACAAGATAAAGAAAATAAATTTCAATGCAAAAAGTCTTGCTAAGTTATTACTGTATCATTAAGAAAGTTACAGTAACTTCCCTTGAACACTGTTTTCTGAATCACGGTTGTGACTAAACATTTCTAGACACAAACCCCAGTTCCTTAAAGTCCTTTTTAAACAAGAAAGTCTCAGACGGATCTGAAATGCTGTCCAATGAGATATGAAGAAAGTAAAGGGACAGTCTTCTCCAATTCAAGAACAAGCTAGATGGATTCAAAAATGATTCTGCCTTCGCACGGTGATTCACCATTGCTTTCATACTGAGTACGACAGCTTGATGTAGGCATAATTCAAATTCTAGGGTAATGGTTCCCCCAAAAACTTCAGCAGACTGTACAGTTGCCATTCCACTCTCTGCTTACCCACTCATTTTGAACAGCTGCAGTAACACAACTTTAGAAAAATTATTTCTGAGACTAATGAAGTCTCCTCATTTGTCATGGCCTCCTACAGTTTCAGATTTTCTGAAATAACAGGGATTAATTTTTAAGAATGACACTTTAAGGTAATAGTCAGTCCTCTGTAGTAAGGAGAGACTTAACAAATTTTAAATGCTTATCAATAAATTGATTTGGCTGTTGTAGTACAATCCTACTTTTTCACTTCTTCATATCCTTTTTCACAGTAAATTAAAAAATCTTGTCATAGAACAGCATGCTTCAGGTACTCAGAACCTTCTTAAAGCCAGATTTTGGGTGGAAATTGATTCAAGCATGAATCTGCACTTGAGCAATTTCTTGCTCTAGGGTATATGTAATTAATAAATGGAAAATGGCTCAAAAATATAAACATGGCTATGAAAAGGGAGAAAAGTTTGTGTCTTTTTCTTAGCTTCCAAATCACCATTCATGCTTAGGCGTTTTATGTTGCTCTCTATATAAACACATGCAATCCCACAGAATAATGCAAGGTAGTCAATCTAGAAGACCAAAAATAAAAAAGAAAAATCTATGAATTTAATATTGTAACTTGCTTTTACATACATTTAGAACTGCTTTTATGTCCTCCTAAACTCAAATATGATAGTTTAAGTAGGTGCACTAAATATATGAAGAATCTTCTATTACCATTTTATTGTGAATTTTTTTGCTTTAGGTAAATCTGCTGCTGCATGTACTTTAGTTGGTTTGTATCATGGACATTGAGCATATTCAACAGAAAATTTGAAATGTAAACCGAAAACTAACATTTACAGTAAATTTTTAATTTCTTGTTGAAGTGTGAATACCGTTGCAGAGGGGTTCAAGGTAGCCTACTAGCTTTCATTGAATATTACTTAGACAATATTTATTGCCTGACATCCTTCAAACATATTCTGCAAGTACAAGGTCTTCCTTCTCTCTAAAAAGATTCTTTCCCACTTCTGAGTGGAAAAAAATGTGTTTCCACATGACACATGAGAGACATATTTGACAGTTAAAATTTCTTTCAAGCATTCCATACGGTAATCATGTTATAAAGCCATTAGAAATGACACAGAGAGAGTTAAAATATGTATTTTACCTGGGTTTGGAGAAAAATTATAAAGCATCATTAATTTTTTACTCTGTGTTATTAATTCAGCCTGTTTTGTTTTCTAACTGAATATTTCATGGCTTTTCCACCACTAAACATTGAAAACTGGAACAATCCAAACAGTATCAAATGAAAAGATCATACAGGCATTGTATTTGAGTAATTTGGCAGCTACTGTAAAGTAAGACAATAGGCAAAAGAGGCAAGACAATACGAATTTGTCAATTCTGTGTGTAATCTAATTATAATTAAAGGTTGTTGGGGAAGCACAAAGAAACAAAAACCAAAAAAAGTATTCATAAATGACACTTCAGGCAGCAGGGTCTCAAGGAATGCATTTAAGATCTCAAACCAGAGTTTAATTACATCTTGCCTCTTTTACAGACACAACTGTCATTGAACAACAATGATGTTTATAATCTGAAAAGATTCTCAAAACATATGAACTACTGCGGTGCAACTATGGCATGTATTACTGCTTGGAGGATTGTCTTACTGGAGGACTATTTCCCTGCCAAAAATAAAGCTCAAAAGGTTTAACCAATTTATCTAAAAAACTGTTAAAAAAACCCCAAAAACAGTACCACAAAATTTTTTTTAGCTCCTGTATCAGATTTAATAGGCTGCATCTGACTTAGGTACGAAGAATTATTTCATTAAGTTAGAACAGCTTAAATAAGCCTCATTCTATAATCTATTTGACAACACAGAACTTCAAACAAGAAACCACCAGCTCTGTCCAAGCTCTTAAACAATTACAATAGTTAGCAAAGAAATATGAAATATCAGATGACATGAAAAAAACAAACGCAGATAAATAAAATTAAATAATGATTTCCTATTTACTTAGAGTTTTAAATGGTTTATATAACCGTACTCACACCTTGGAAAAGATGACTGCCTTTCTAAGGGGTGATCATGAGTCTTCTATATTTATCCTCCACAAACTTGTCTGCAGTTTTAATTCTGAATGCAACAGACAGACAATATATGACTCATAAGTTAAGTATTGTGATGCTGATTTTAAGCCAAGTGACTTAAAGATGTCCAAAAAGTGAGACAAAATGTGTGCTATACTTCTTTAGAATATTTCCTTGCTACAAACAACATGGAAAAGAGATCTTACTTTCTGCAAATCGCCATCTAAAACAAAGTATCCGAGTTTACAATCTAAAGATGCCTTTCTTGCACTACCAGTTTCTTAGGAAATTTAAGAGTGACAATAGGTGTAAAGAGCTCTGTAAAGCTTTCCCAGGGTTAGACACAGTGATATTGCCCTTTCCTTATCTGGTATCTTCAACACACTAAAACTGCAATAGTGTGAAAATAAAGATAACATTACAGAGCAACTCACCAAGCTGATCAGCAAAACTAAAATCGTTTGTCTCCTATGAACTGTCACCCATTTCGTTTTCAGCTAGAGTATATACAGCAGCCCTAAAATACTCAGGCCACTCTCACAGAAATGACTGTTCTTAGCAAGTATTAGGTAAAGTTTTAGTTCTATTTTACTTAGACTAAACATTTAAAATTGAACATTGACATCTTATACATTAGTCTCTTGAGAGTCAATCAACTCTCTTCTGTCCTGTATCTACTAATGCCTCTATGGCTAAACAAAGCAACATGGCATTTAAATGAATATTATTAATTCATATCTCCTGAGGACAACTGTACTATTTTACTGTTCCAGTTTAATCAGAGGTCAACTTGTACAGTCAATTATGAATGAAAATAGAATGGAACAAAATATATGAAGTATAGCAAACAATTTTAATCAAAATTGCCAAAAGTTCTGCACT
Organism: Pampusana beccarii; assembly: GCA_013399365.1. NCBI lineage: Eukaryota > Metazoa > Chordata > Aves > Columbiformes > Columbidae > Pampusana > Pampusana beccarii. The sequence goes on along the minus strand of VWYH01004336.1, from coordinate 113,836 downwards.
GATTCATTCTTAGGTATTAAAATTCAGTTTAGGACATTTTCACTTGCTTTTTCTTTCCAGCTCTAGGCTTATGGCAGAATCACACATGAAACTTCAGGTTCACAAAACACAGTATTTGACTGGAAATTTTCAAACGTGAATTTATCTTCCAAATAGTACCAAACATACAGGACTTCAGAAGAACTCAAGCAATATCCTTCCACAGGGAACTGCATCTTTTATAAAGGAACATCTGCAAGTTCCAACAGCTCTAACAACATCCTCTAAAGAATTAGCGGAGATAAAGACTCCAGGTAAGTCACAAGATAAAGAGCAGACAAAAACCAGCCTCTTGGTGCTTCAGCTTAGATATTAAGTGGCCAAAATCCATTCCTACCAGTGCTACGTTAAGATGTAAAAGATATCCACCCTAGCAAGCAGCATGATACATTAGTATCCAGATAGCTTCAAGTCGCAATATCTAAAACTAGGAATTATTTAGAACTATGTGCTGTAAGGCCACAGAAACTAGGAAATATAAATTCTCCTTCCTTTGCCCTGATTTTGTTTTCAGGTCAGACTAATTAAAGTGTTTTCTAGGATCAGAAAATAAATTATTAAGTTAGTGGTACATAAAAAGTACTTGTAGGCAGCCAGCAATTGTCATTTTATTTTTTAATATTAAAAGGACTTAAGGCTGCACAACTATTAAATGATATAATTGGTCCAGTCTTACTAAATGACTATTTAAAAACTGTACTTGTTTCTACCTGCTGTAGAAGACAATAAGACAAAAACAAGCTCTCTTGTAAGTCATATAGGTACATTACAGGTAAGATTATTTTAAATATAGAAACAAAAACTTAAATGAAGCAACATCATTAATTTATTGGACATGAAGAAAAACTAGTATCAAAAATACACTATCATTATCCAGAGATGAGTTTGAACTGGCCCCTATTGAAAGTATAAGTATACGTGAATACTTAAAGTAGTTGTAGTTTTCAGGAGATAATGCATTTGAGTAATCCTGTTGACCATGATTATGGCTATCAGCTTGCACAACATGTCTATTCTGCTTTCTGTTCAGATTCAGAGAAGAATTTTTAACCAAGTACCAGTGAATTGCTAAGAGTTGGAAAACTTGTCTTCGTAACCATAGATTAAATACAAATATTTGATTTTCCAAATTCCTTTGAGAATCTTGTATACACAGTGCTTCCAACATCTTAAATTCAGGGTAATAAATAGAATACTATAAATGGGCAGAATATTCCAATTCAAACTGAGAAGCATGAATGCAATTCAAAACTACACAAGTTAAAGGATTCCCTAATTTGTCAATTTCTATTAAAATATATATACACTATACATTATCTCTATATACACATACCATACATAGATACCCTATATCTTACATAGTATACTGCAACATATATTCTACCACTATAGGATGTGTTACCACAGAAAACTTAGAATTAGTATAATTGTAGAGATGGTACCCATGATTATCATAATGACGGCCAAAAGGTCATTAATTTCTTGAAGGAGTATCCTTTAAGTGAAGGGCTCAGAGATGTAAACACCAGGAAAATGCCCTTCTCCAGTGTAAGTGCTCTTATATTAGTGTACGATGTCCTTATTACCAAAAAAGGCTGGCAAATTTTACTGAAATACAGGCCCAGCAGTTCATTCAAAAGGTTAACTTATGAAGATATTGGCATTTTAATTAGTTATGTGCATCTGTATGATGAAGATTCTCAGTCAGGAACTTTAGCAAGTAAGAACCACAGAATACATTAGGCATTTTAAAGGTCTGTTTTCACACCATCTGAACATTAACTTCCGGGAATTTAGAAAGCAGCTTAAAGTTGATGAAAATCTTTAACACTTACTTATACTGATTTACCTTAAAGCAATGTTTACTATGTGCACTGAACTGATATTTGATACAATAAGGCAAAGTAACACACAATAAAGTAACATGATATAATGTAGCTAATTTCTACAGCAAACTGATTACAATTAACTTTAACACTAAGAGCCTAAGATTTTTCCAGGGACTTAACCAGATCACATCAAGAGCAGTTTCAAACTGTCTCTCTTTTATAGCGGTGTTTTTTGTTTTTGTTTTTAAAGAGTAGCTTGCAACCTAATTGCCAAATTTCAAAGTTTAGATCAGCCTCCAGTGCTAATATTATGTTTCTTCAGTGGCTGTCAGAACCCTGGCAGTCCATTCACTAGTTCTAAATAATCCATGAAAGGCAATTAAAAAAAATTGGAAAAACATCTATCACCAGCAACCTCAAAATTCTCTTTTCAAGGGCCATCACCTGATACTGAAGTACTGCAAGGGTTTATAAACTGAAAAAGGATGGAAATCTACACCATTATTCATCAGCCAAGAGCAAAAAGAAAAGAAAACAGCCTAAAAGTGGCCTCTTTGAAGAGCCTGAAAAGGGCTGGAATGAAAGTTCTATACAACCAGAAACCTTTGCCATCAGTAGTCTGCAGTTACATTGCGCCTCCGATGACAAGAGAGACTTGCAACAGCAGTAGAAACACTTAGAATATTTCTAAACATTACTTAGAAGTCAGTGAATACAAATGTATGACTTGTTAGAGCTAAAAAAGCTTCAGAAAACTAGAACAAAGAGCTTCAAAGGAAATAAGCTCTTCTAGTAATTTGGCTAAGTCGCTAAAAAAAATAAGCAAGACCCTTACACTTGATTGGAAAGAAGGGGAATGAATCACAAGTTTTCAATACTCTTAAGATTCTGTATACAAAACTAGTTATCACTAGACACAGCATTTTTTTATGTAAGTAATTTAATCAGCCAGGCTTCATGACACTGTCAGAATAATTTCAGAGTTGCTTTTGAGTTTGTATTTAAATATTTGATACTTTGTCCAGAAGATGGTTACACAACTAAACCAAATACTTCTCTGTGAGAAATCATAGCATGTAAACAATCTAACCTATTATGTGTTTTTGGCAAATGTAACTGACATTAGAGAGTTGGGGCTTTTTGTAAAAACAAACCAACAAAATCACATAAAATAAAAACTCCCCACACTTACATTATTCAAAGACAATGTCTTCAAACATTGACAGTTTGGTTCTACTTTGTAGTTTTGATTCAAAAATTTGAGAAAGTATTGATTGGCTATTTTTGCAGTTTCTCGTTTGAGGTGTATATCCAAGAAAAAAAACCTCACACACTCTTGCTTTCAAAACAGTTTCTTGCCAAGCATGCTCAGCTGCAGGAACACACGCACAGTTACTGTCTGTATGTAGTCCTTGTTCTCAAACTAGATGAAAACAAAATGAATGCTGCTCAATACATGCACTAGGAGAGGGCTTTTTAAATAGGATTATTTTTCCAGGAATACTAGTACCTATTATTTTTCCCATGTGCCACGTTGACCAAGTTTACCAGGGCAACTGCATGTGTGATTCTGGCTACTACAATTTTATAAATAGGGTTTAATTTTGAAAAATCCAGTTTTGACAGTTTACACTTTGTCATTTCATATTCAGAATAAATCTCAAAGTGAAAAAAGCATACCCAACTGGAAAAACTCTCTTCTTGTACATAAAGTACACTGAAATGTAAAATTTACCAGCTGTCTTGCTCAGACACCTTCCTCTACAGACTATTGCTAATACAGACATGCCTACAGATAAATATGAAGTGAGAAGAGGTTTTAGGATAGGAAGGGAAATGCACGTGGAGGAGAAGGAGAACATATTTAGCATCATGCCTTTGAGGCTCCCCCAGTCACTTCTATGGGACCGAGCACTACATCCATGAAAAGGGAAACAAAACTCCACTATGAAGCTTAAAGAAAAACTTTAATGCTCTGCAAATGCTGTTAGAGACAACATTATGTTTTTATAGTCACCAAAGTTCATGATATAGAAACTTCAGACATATTTCTCAGTCATTTTAATCAAAACAATATCTCATCTTCCACACTGACATGAAAACCACCATCTAGACTACATATTACACCAACATCAAAATAAACTAGATGCTCTTAAAAATACAACATTGGCCCAAAAAACCCTATGGTGAAAAAAACCCACTGAGCATTTGAAACTAACTGTGGCACTTTTGGTGAAATTCACTAACAGGTTACATCACAGTACAATAAAATCTAAAATAATTTCTACCAAAAATAGCACAAGTTTCATGAGTACCCAGATTTCACAAACTCTTAAATGCAGTACTCTATAAATGTTTATTGAGTGAATTAGCTTTCAGAAACATTGTAAATGCTATTCTTACTATTTTTTCTAGTCTCAAGAACCTGCTCCAGAGTCTCAAAGCATGTCAGCTCCCCAATTCTCTCATGCCTATCCTCCATGATTTTTTTCCACAGTATCCCTAAACCAACAGTGGGGCATAAGTGCACTTTTAAAAATCAGAAAAGTAGCTGAGGATTTGCCTGAAAGCTACAGTCTTGTAAAAAACTAGCAGCCTTATGTCATTTTACTCTACTTTGCTTGATAAATTCAAGATAAGCATCCTTAAAAACACTACTTGTACCAGTATACTTAAAGATTTGAGGAACAAACAACTGAGAGAAGTTAGGAGATCCAACACAGGAATTCTGCCATGCAAAGAAAGCCAAGATAATATAACTATTCAATTCAAACTGGAACAGGATAGGAAAATAACCATTAAAAGTAAAGGGAGTTGGCCCTATGAACTATGCACACAAGTCAATTTCACTGTTCGTGGGCTTCCTTCCATAGGGAAACTTACAGAAAAAACAAACAAACAAACAACAAACAGAAAAGAAGTGTGAACTTCACACGTAAAAAAACCCCAGTGTTTGTAAGGTTAGAAGCCATAGTGAACCTAAGTCAAAAAAATACGAACCAGACAAACACAAAACCAAACAAACCCCACACAAAATACAGAAGTGAGCAACTCGGCAACGGGCAGGGTGGCGCAGAGGGCGGGACAATGACCTAATAGGTCTTTTCTATTTTAGTTTCATGGGGCTCCATGGACAGGAGGCGGCGGCTCCCGGGCTGTGCCGACACCGGCGGGACTCGGCCCCGCTGGCGGGGCAGCGCTCACCTGCCGCACCGAGCCGAGCTCTCCGGAAACTCGGGGCTCACAACTGGCACCCCCAGATGACAGAGCTCACAGACAACCCAGCTCCGCACAGCGCTGAACTCAGAGCAATGCTACCCGTCATTTTTTTAGCTACGAGCGATGCTACAAGTGATCGGAGTTGCCCGCTCGCCCTTACCTTGAATACTTTACCGAAAGCACCATCTCCCAGCTCTCCTATAATTTCCCAGAACTCCTCAGGGTTCAAATCCCTCTTGACGTGCTCGTACTGTTTCTTCTTCTTCTCACCGCCCAGCTTGAAGATCTTACGAAAGTTGAAGAAGGACATTTTTCCTCCTGCGGAAGGAGGCCAGCCTCCGGGCGCCCAGGCGGAGGGAGGTGGCGGGCGGGCTCCGGCGCTGCCCCCTCAGCCCGCCGTGACCATCCGGGGCGGGCGGTCCTGCCGGGTGCGATCCTCACGAGGTCCGAGGAAAGTCCTCACGCCGCCTGCGAAGCCGTCACCGCCGGACGCTGAGAGGAAACAACAGCCCGAGAAACCCCCACAGCCCCCGAAAGGGGCCGGGCCCTCGCCGCCGGCCGCAGCGGTCCTCTCCCGCGACGGGCTCGGCGGTCCCTGCCTACTCGGCCGGGCCGGTGACCATCGCGTCAGCAACAAGTGCCGGGCTCCCTCCTCGGGACGGGCGGCTCGGCGGCGGCGGGCGGGGCGGCGGACGGAGCCTGAGAAGTGGGGCGGCGAAGGGATCCCACCGCTGAAAGGAGGCAACGGCTGCGCGCCGGCCGCGAGGGAGCGGTCACCCCGCTGCCCGCCGAGGGCGCTCCCGCCTCGGAGGACGGGGTCGGATGGAGGGAGACGAGGGGGCTGCCCTGCTCCTGACTCCCGGCCGGTGCCCTCACGGAGCGGGGCCCCAGGGCGTCCCGGGGCGGTAGAGCGAAGGAAGACGACGTTTCCCTCCCGGTCTCGCTCCCCCACCCTCTCGCAGAGCGGGGCCCGGGCGGCACCGTTTCCTGCGGGGCGGGGCGGCACCTCCTCCCCCTCCTCCACCACCGCCCGCCGCCGGCGCGTGCGCGCGCCCCGTGCCCCCGCCCCCCTTCCCGCGCTCCCGGAACCGCCTCGCGCCCCGGCAGCCACCAGCGCACGCGCGCCACCGCCCGCCCCGGCGCATGCGCGCGCACCAGACCTACAGCTTCACCCGGCCCAACGGTTCGCCGCCGGGAAACGTGGGGAAGAGGCGGGGCTTCTCTTCCCACGTGACGCGGCGGCGTCGGCGCGAGCCAATAGGAGCGCGCCGAGGCCTCCGGCGGGTAAGTTGGTGTCTGGCCTCAAGATGGAGGGGAAGGGGCGGCCCAGGACTTTCTTCCCCCTCGCCAACTTCCTCGTGGTCTGGGAGGCGGCGTTTGGGGTGGGCGAGTTCTCGTCCTGCCCTCCTGTTTTTCCTTGCGGGCAGGCTGCGTACTTGCAGCTGGGGGGAGAGGAAAATTGCTCTTTCCTTTCGTCCTATGGTAGCTGCTGGGTTGAGGGGCTGTAGGGCGGGGGGAACATTTACCCTCTGCTGAGTTTCTTATTCTGAGGGACATCCTGCTCCTTTCTTATTGCTTCCTAGCTGTCCCGTGTAGGGAAGGTTTCCCTAGTCCTGTGGGTAGGGGCACAGCTGCCTTTCAGGGCCTGATTTCTCTTTGCAGCACAGGGGGACTCCCTTCTCCCCCCAGATTGCTCCCAGGTTTGATTGTGGGAGTGGAAGGGGGTGTGAGGCCTTCTGTGTCTGCCAGAGCATTGTGGTGGCAGGTGGTACCTCCTGGAGGGTTTGAGCTTGGGAGTGTTTCTTCGAGGAAGATGTTGGAAGAAAGAGGCAACATTGGAAGACTTGCTTTTGTTCATGGGCTGTTCTCAGGTCTGCTGCTGGTTCGTCAGAGCATTCAGTCATAGCGGGGTATGGTGTTAATGTGCTGGATGTTTGGTATCATGTGAGATTTAATCAGACTTGAATTTCCTTATCTCACAGCCTTCTGTTCCCACAAGCGATTCCTTCATCTGCTTGAAGCATGATTGTGTTTTAATAGTTGTGTTGTTTATATACCACTCAATGTGTGGTATTTCTTCACATGAAAGCAAGAGGTATTCCCACTGCCTGGATAAGGGGCAATTAGCAGACATCTTGCAGGCAAAGTTTAGGCCATGACGGGAGGCAGGAAGTCAATCTTGCAATTGAGGCAGTGATGGGAAATCTGACAATGAGACAAACACCCAGTGAAAATCATGTAACACCTTATCCTCATATGAACCTGAGTGCCTGCAGTTACCATTAATTAAAACTGCATTATAAGCTTCTAAAGATCAAGCCTATGGAATGTATAATTCCTCAGACCGTTTTATTAGCATGACAGTAGTTTGCTAAGGAAGCTAGTTCATGTGTAAACTCAATAATAACAAGGCGTTGGGATACACTGGTTGTGGGTATCATATGGCAACCTCGACGATCCCCTTGAAAGCAGCATGACTTTAAGGAATAGAAAGTGACGGGCTGAGTCAAGAAAGGGATTTCAGCAAAGGAGTTGTCTAATAGTATAGGTGTTTATGCTGAGGAAGATTAGAGAGGTGGTTCAGAGGGAAGTAAGGGCATAGAAGTAGCCTGGAACTGAACTTTGCATCCTGTCTTCACCATATTTTTATAGCTGAAGCATGTTAGGGTAGAAGCCTTTAAAGAAAATGTTGGCATTGTATGTTGAGTAATTAGTGGTGCTAATAGTACGTATGGTGTACAGGAACGCACTGTCCTGCCGCAGAACAAGGAGATGGCCCCTGCCACAAAGAGTTCATGAATCAAACAGCAGTGTTGTGCCTTGAGTTAATTTCCTTAATCTGTATAAAGTCAGTTTCAAGGGTAGTACTACTCTATGAATAGAGAGCCTTTCAAGTGCTCTTGCTAACGTGATAGCTGTCCTGATTTGTTGTAATAATCAGCATTTGTTGTTCAAAAATGATCCTGGGCCTTGTGGTTCCTTTGTGCTGACAGCTTGGTCACAAAATGTAAAACTATTGAGGAATATGTTAAAGTCTAGGCTGTTTATGTGTGTAAGGGTAATATCAAGAAACAGCTGCGATCCGAATGAGCTGTTTTCCTTTCTCCTCTCTGATCTGGCTGGCTGGCTGCATCTATTAACTTAATTTGCAAGTTTCACACAGTTTGGATTAAATGTAATAACAAAGGAAGTGATTGATAAGGTTTCTGTAGTGTTACAAGCAGTAATTTAGCTTCTTGAATTTTAATTTTTAAAACTCAATTTCTTTTTCCTGTATATAATACCTTTTTTTGGTTTTGTGTCCCTTCCAGTGAGATGATAGCTTTGATTTAGATCTTGAAATACAGTGATGTCTTTAATAATAATTTTCACTTATTTTTTAAAATTGAATATTTTTATCTCGCTTTCTCATGGATAAAAAGTGCTTTGAGATTAATTTCCATCTGTTTATTTGAACTGACTAATTGATAGAGGATGAGAGTAAAAAAGGAATCCAAAGCCATAGCATGAAATCCGTGTATCTAGGCAGGATTAGCTTTTTTTTAGCCTCAGGGTTAATGTCATAAGGCAGTGGGGGAGCAGTGGGGGGGTTGTATATGTGTATGTCAGAGTTTGTAATAATAACTGGAAATAAATGCAAAACGAAAAGAAAATTTCTTGAGCTGTATGTGAACAGATGTAGTTTGCAGTTGAGTTTGCTGCCTTAGGGAGCTGTCAGTTATGGGACTGGGATACCAGGGCCCGGTTGTTTCTCAGCTTTATCAATAAATGAACTTTTGACCGTAAGTACTTCACATACAGCATCTATATAATGCATTGGTTTGCTTTGGACATCTATGTGATAAAACAGGCTCAGAGCAGAACAGGGATAGCAGTGTCATCTTACCGATGGCTAATGTTAGTATGTGCCACAGATGTGTTGCTTCAGACATTTCTCAATATAGTCTTCCTGTTCCAGAGAGCTTTTGATTCACATAATGCTAAAAATATAAGATGAAAGGCTAGCACAAAAAAGGAGTAATTAATCTGCTGATAAAGTTTTGCTTTTAACATTTTTTTTTCCTTACTCTTTAACAAGTAATTCAAGATAAAAACCAATATATCTGAAAAGGAAAACCGTGGCTTAGTTTCACTTTTTTCTGTATTCTTTCAGTCTAGAGTTACAGCTTGCCACTCAATCATGAAAATAAACTCTGTGAGGTCAAGGTTAAGTGCTAGTAGCAAATCCTTCCCGATTTGCCTCAGCTTCATGGTATGGAGGAGGCTGTATGAAGCCTGTTTTTTTGTGGATCTTTGTTTTTTGTTTGTTGGTGGTTTTGTTTGTTTCTTTTCTGCTGGTAGCTGGAATTTTTAGCAACTGTAAATGTTTCCAGATAGTAAGGATAAAAAGGTAAAAGTGAGTTGTAAGTATATTCAAAATTGTCCATCAGGCATTTAATGCAATGCATTTTGAAAATTCAGTGCTTCCTTAAAATGGCAGAGTAAAGACGTTAAAGAACTATCTTGGTTGTGCCTCATATATACTGGCTTAAAAATAGCTCTAACTCTTTACTACAGTCTTTTTCATCTCTTTGAGATTTAGAAGTCTCCTTTTTACTTTCTGCTGCTTAATGTCACCATCCTTTCCCATTGACTCTATTGCTTACACTTGCTACTGTTCTAAACTCCCTCTTTAAATTCTACTTCTGTTTCATTTAAACTGCTCTGCTTCAGTTTCTCTTCATTGGAAATAAACACTTGCTTCAGGAATTTAATTTGAAGTGTTTTTCACAGCATATATTGCCCTTTCATTTCAGTCCTACATCCTGTCTTCAAATCTTTCAAAATATTTCATGGTATATTTTTATATTGTCCTGACTTTCTGTCCACCCACTCTTTCACTGGTCTCCTCCAATCTTCTTTCTGATGTTTGAGTTCATTGAACTGCTGTAAGGTCACAGATGGCTTGTTTGTGGTTAAATCTGAAGCATTATTCTTGTTTCAGCCATCTTAATCTGTCTGTCACCTTTGGCACTCAATACTGTCCCCTATGTTTTCTTTACTTGATATATGTGGTGTTTTCATTGATATTTTCCACGTATAGAGTGGTGTTTTTCCATAGACTTTATAATTTCTACTCTGTTCTGTTCTTGAAGTTAACGTTTTCTGCTATATTGTACTCATTTCATTTCTAAGTGCCACTGTAACTTCTAGATCCTTCTAGTCAAGACGCTACCTTCGTTATTAACCTCCTCCATTTGCATTCTTGTTTCTTGCCAAGACCTATCTGCAACCTATGTCTGTCTAAAGCTATTTCCGAAAGTTGCCTTGCTTCCATCTGACTCCTTTGTCCTTGGAGTTGAGGATTTTATCAAATTAAGTTCTGATACTTCACCGTGTACCACCATAGCTTTCCCAACTTTCCTCAGTCCTTGAGGCTTTATGAGAAATTTTTGGTGCCTCTCTTGTTCCTGACCCTTTTCTCCTTTCTTCCATTTGTCATCCATCATTTTTCCTTTCCTACTGTTCTGAGTGTGTTGCCTTCACACAGGAGCACCTCAGTTCAGTGGATTTTAAATACCTTTTTGTTTTCAGTCTCTTTCCATCTTGTGTATTGACCTTGAAGATATTCTTTTTCTTGCCTCTTATGACGTTAACTTTGTCCTTTTTCTGTGACCCATCTACACTTGCTGTGCTGTACCTGACTCCTGTGTCCTAATGCTCTGATTAATGGTGGTAAGTACAGAGGAGCTAGTAGTATCATTTGTTAATAACCCATGTTTATGACAGGGTGAAGAAGGAAATACAAAAGAGTGCTTAAAAAAAAAAAAGAAGTCAATTTCTTTATGATGTAAGAGGATGGCCTAAAAGGCTGTACATTTTCCTCTAAGGAGCATCAAGTCATGTTATTCATCTACTGGAAGCCTTGCGAGGAGAGACTGTGTTGTATATAGCACCCTTAAAGCCCTTCTATTAAATGTACAGTTGATAGATCTCTGGGTTAGAGACTTATATTTCTGTTCTGCATTTGAAATTTAAAGCTATCTTCATAAAGGAACAAAAAAGAGGGTTGGTTTTGTACTCTGTGTTTAATGAGCCTTTCTTATAGGGATAACAGAAATAATTCAGTTGTATATAACAGAAACGGGAAAAAATTGTAATACCAGAGGTTAGATGCTCAAGAGGTCGCCTGTATCTCTTTAGCCAGAATCAATGCTCCTGTCAATAACCTGGAAACTGTACATGACATGACTACTTTTTTTGTTGTTGTTGCATTACCATAGGACCAGTTAATCTAAGAATTGCCATAGAAACTTGTGGTATTTGGAATCTTCAGCATATAAGGGTATTACTTGATGTTTGCAGTAAAAAGATTGAGTGTTAAAATGTTTAGGAATAGGATTGATCTAATTTTGGCTTCAGAAAAATCTGTGTGTTTAGTCTAAATTGGCCTGGCTTTTTCAGGAGTCAGTGGGAAAGGTATCCTCAGAGGGCAATGCACCCTTTCCCGTTTTAGATACTTTATCACACAGTATTTAATTGTGTGAGGTGAGTTGTCCTGGAAACGTGTGATGGGGGTGGTTCTTCCTGCCTATGGAGATACCACTGCTTGGGGTGCAGATCTCTTGAGATCAGGTAACACCTTTGGGACCAATGACAGTGCAAATATACAAGTTGCCAGATTACCTGACTATTTCCAAGTAAACAGGTAATGTTTTATGGAATAGGCTTTATTTGAAATTAGATGTCAGAAGAAAAGGCTGTAAGATATCTTGACTAAGGATCATAATATTTCAAAAAGCAATACAAGAATATTTCTTGGAAACACATCGGGTGAAAGGCATTAATACTTTAATGTGTTAACTTGATTGAAGTTATTACAAAAAAAAAGCAATGTATTTTTCTTATTGCTTCCAGTTGATCTGCAAGAAAACTGCCTTCAAGACTGATATTCAGAAACATAGTCATATATAATTGGAGGGGTAAGTTGTGCTTTTATATTTATTTGAGTGAGAAGCAAACCTCAGATTTAATGGAAGGGCCAACAATGTGAACCTTACACAGCTGATTCTCCTTATTGATTAACTGGCAAATGCAATAAAAAACTTAAGGATCTTCTTTCATTATAAAATTTTTCAAGTAGGCTTGACACTTTGGTTTGTATTTAACTGAAAAACTCTTTTTGTAGGAGTATTAAAATATTGAGCTCTGTTGATGGATAGATGCATTTTTTTTATTATGGTAGCTGGTCTGATAAAAATTCTTTCTCTCCATGTCTCAATGACTAGAACAATCTTTCACAGCGTTACACATGAATAAGTCTATCTAGGGTATTAATTTCTTTTAATATAGTATACAATTAAAATACTACTACTCTTTGCTATAATGCTGTGTTCTTTCTAACCATTTTAATCATGTGATGAGGTTACATTTCATTTACAGCAAAATCCATTTAATCAAAACTGTGCATGATCACAAGGCAAAGTGTTTAAAACTTACAGAGCCACCTCCCTCTGATGGATATTAGAAGCCTTAGTTAATTCACATGGAGGCATGTATTACAAATGCTTCACCATGTTTGTCTTTCCTCCAGATGATAATTAGACCTTTATTTCTTGCATAGGAGTCACAAGCTAATTTGCTTGTTTTGTTTGTGGCTTTCGAATTTGCATTAGTTCACATAGCAGCTAGGATTAGAAATTTATTAAGGGATAAAGATAGCTTTGCATCTTAGTATTGCTTTCAGTCAATACTGGCACAAAAAATGTCCGAACAAAAATAACACATTTGTTACTACTTTTCTTTCTGCAAATCCTGAATTTCTTCCTCTGTTTCCCAGGAACCTTCTTTTTCTAGAATGGACATTGTTTTCTCTTTTGATCCTGATCAGCTCTGGAATCTTGGGTCTGAATGACTTGTTCTGTAATATGAAAATGAGTTATTTTTAATTTTTTTTTTTTTTTTTTAATTATGGCTGGTCAACCAGACAGCAAACCTAATCCTGCTTATGTGATAAGCATAAACAGGAAGTTTGTTATGCCTTCTACATACATTATTAAAAATATAGCCTACTGAAAAGTAGGGAACATTTCACACACACACGGACAATCTGACAAAAAGATATCACTGAAAACCACTAATTTAATATCCCGAAGAGAGATGTTGCAGTAGGATAACATTGGAGATGTGTCTGCTAGCAAAAAGGGGAAATAACATTTGAAATACGAGATACCAGCTGTTTATTAATAGTTTTTAGTTGAAAAAATGGTATTTTTACATTACAATGATATTTGAAATATTTTCTATATGTGTAGTGTTCTCTTTTTCCTAGATTTTTATAAGCTATTGTATAATTTTAATTTTTGAGGCAAAAATTAGTTTACTATGTGTTGTGAAGTAGGATTTGGTGTTATGTAGGATCTCTTGGTACAGCAGCAATGTGTGTAGCTGTAATAATGTGTCAATTGTTAAAGGAAACAGTAGCTATTGTGTGTTCAACAATAGTATATGCAAACTTTGGGCACTAGGACCTGCTTATAAGAAAAGAGAGTATTGTGATGTGATGCACTTTTTATCTCAAGTGACCTGGAATCTTTATTTTTTAGACATAAGGGACCTTTAATCTAATATCTCATCCACAAAACTATGTTTTATAGTAGATACAGGATATTTATGGATTAAGCCAAAAAAGCCAATTACATTAATTGGACTGAGTTTTCAGTAGCAGAAAATAAAATTAGCTATAGGAAACATAAATCCTGTGGTTTCTGGCTGAGCTATAATATGTTGTTCTGGATTCAGAAGCATGAGGTAGGGAGTGTCATCTATTCAAATTCAAATGCAATTAAGGAGACAGTTAAATCTGTTTATAAAAGGCTGCTCATTCCTTTTACATACCAAGAAGTCAGAAGAGTAGTGACTATCGTGTTAGTTGTGACAGTGATTAGGTAGGGAATGCAAGAAGCTGTAGCCACAGTCATTGGTGAGGTATTTTCTTTCAAGAATCATACTGGTGTTTTATCCATTTGGTGATTTCCTATTGGATTCAGATAACAAAAATTAAGGGTGGGCAAAAATCATCACTAGCAAAGAAGTGTAGCCACCTTTACTCTGTAGGGAAGAAGGCCATTAAGAAGATGCTCATGTCGCAGGACAGGTATTCCTGAACAGTTTTGGTGTGTTCTGTATCAGGCCTAGATCATCTTTGGACAGAGCTCAGAAGGAGTGTCTGTAAGATATTAATTATTTCAGAACATCCTCAGAGAATTACAAAAATTGCTAACCCAAAAGTTAGTAGAGGACAAAGTCTCTGGATTTTTAATGGATCCTAATAGAGTTTAGCAGCTGAAGATGAGGGGTGATGAGCCAGCTTCCCTTAGCTGAGAAGAAGCTGCTCTTCAGATCATTCAAAGTTCATAGAATGCAGTGTAAGAGGTTGTGCAGAACAACTTGTCTTAAGGAGTCAAGAAATATCTCTACACCTCTGGCATTTCTAGAGCTTTTTGGTTTTGTAGGTCATAGAAGCCTGGGTGTGACTAACAAGTCCTGTGCTTGATTTCAAGTATAAAAGTTTGAGTCCTCAGAAAGTTTGCAGTGTTGGAAAAGAAATTCAGAGGATAGCAGGTTGGGAATTGCACATTTTTCGATTTAAAAGAACAAAAATAACACCACAACAAAACAACCCATGCCTTTTGGTACTTTCCCTAGACGTTGGTCGAAAGGATCTGTGTATTAGAAAAGCATAACAAAAGCTTTGTTCTTACCTGTGATGATAGTTCGAACTTCCACCAGTAAAAGAGGGAATACCATAATAATATATATACGCTCTTGGTGCCTCCGCTGCCCTGCCGCTGCCTTTCATTTTGAAAGGGTTTGTCTTTGGAAACGTCTAATCATTTTTCTACAAGAAGTGCCTTCAGACTAGAGGCATTACAAGTCTTTATTTGGAGGAGAAAAAGAATAGTTTTGTGAAATAGCTTAAAAAAAACCAACCGAAGAACAAATGCAGTCAGTCTAGGAACAGAGATCAGTGTCAAGCTAACTGTGTTAACCTAAGAAGAGTAGCAGATAGGTCTTAGTCTTCCAAAAGAGCTCCAAATGAGTGATCTCAGTCTCTAGTTACTCTTACAAAATATGCGATGGTTCTAGTTGCATCTGAGACTTCAAAATTATTCCGATTTGAATTATTTTGTATAAACCAACAACAGTGCTGTATGGACACCATATTTTAAGCACAGCCTCATAGTGTTCTGATATAGTTAAAAGGTTCACTTGTATACCAAGATTTCAGTACATTAAACAGGTCTGTTATAATCTAATGCTATGGTATGTACTGGGAATATTTTGAAGACGTTATCACAGCTGTGCAGCTAGACCAAATTATGGGTTAATCATTTTGAAGTCTCTCGTTGTAGTGGAGTGCTCTCTTGTGCTATGAATGTTCATACAGATTCTGATCTTATTCCAGAGGCTGTTTTAATTTACATCAGATGCATAAACTAATTTAAAAGGGAGAGAGCGAGGAAAGGAAATGGGCAGGAAAACTTGCCTCTAGAAATTGAGTCAACCCTTGTCAGGGAGTTGACAGGCCCAATAGCTTCAGAAAGCTATTAACCAATGGTTGTCACTTCTACCCAAATTTTTGAAATTTGGAAATGTTTATACAAGAAGTGGCACTAAATCTATTTCATACTGCTATATGCAAGTAGGAAAGCTAACTCTGTTGCCTTAAAATGGGGTGAATGAGATTTTGTTCTCTTTGCTCTGTTGGTTAACATAAACGAATTAATATAGGTTTATGTTGAATCAGTAAATTACATGTATCTGAGAAAGTAATTTTTCCTTTGCCAAGAGCCTATTTGGAATCCTTTTGCTATCAAAGCTTCCATATTGCTGTTTTTCCAAGCAGCAAACTTATTTATAAGAAGTAATTTATTTTTAGTTTTGTTTATTTTTATTTCACACTAATAACTGAGAACCTTCACTCCCAGTGAAAGAATGTCATTTCAGCTCATTCTGGCAGCACTGTGGGTGATTAAGAGCTTTCAGAGAGCATTAATCATCTTCATAGGCTTCCTCCTGCCCCCTCTCAAGACAGGTTAGAGAATTAGTTGAAGAAGGTACTTCGGTGTGATTATCCAATAGCTTTAAAATACAAATAGCAAGTGAAGCTTTCTGACTATCAGTGGTGACTATTACTACCTTATTTATGGTAAGCTTACATCTATCTATGGCAAATAAATGTATAGAGCTAGTTTACTGTCTGTTGAGTGGTTTGCTGATTTCTTGTTACATAGGAAAATATCTTGTTACTAAGGCATGGAACAAGGATCTCAAGGAACTACTTCTGCTGTTTATTTCATTGCACGCTTCCTTGTTAGTTTTCCAGAATCCTGCTTCTGGAAAATTTGGAGCCAAAACCTTGTTACGAGGTTTAACTTGCATATAGGACAAATTGCAATGCCAAAGAAGGCAATCTAGAACTGCAAGCTTTGTCCTCCTTCCTTCCAAAACAACTGGTGTTGGAGGAGACAACCTGTCTGGCCTCCTGCGGCCATATGTGCCTGTCCAGAAGGATTTCTGGGTAGTGCTGTGGAAAGTAAAACCAGAGAGAGGGAAACACATTATAGGTGATGACATGGAGTCATTAACACTGCTGGAAGACTAGTACACAGTAGTGGTGTCAGTTTAATGATAAACTAAGGCTTTCTTGCTCCTATTTATATCCTGATTATTATAGGCATTGCAAGCAATACTTTTCTGTGTTGTAGGTAGACTCCCTACTGGCTGAAGTATGTGGTGATGGGTTTTCTTGTCTTGCGTCATCTTCCTTTGCCATGGAAGTGTATTGTAATATAATCTAATGTAATTAAAAGACATATGAGTTTACACTTTGAAGAAGTATATTTAAGAAAAAAAAGGTAAATTATTTTGAGTAAATGTGTTATCTCAGGAGGTTACACAGATGCTAATGCTTGTAGAGATAACATTTCAGGAACTGCTAAACTTCTGGAAGTTTAGGAGTTGTAGCTCTCTTAATTTTGTTTCAAAACCATTTTTTAAAATTGGAAGTGTACTTGCTTTGTATATAAGACCTACAGGTCATGTGTGCCCTTACTGTCTCTTGTTTCAGTTTGTAGCATCTAAGCTTACAGGACTTCATATCAGCAGCAGCGAAAGGTAGTTTATTAGGAAACAGTGAAAGTGCTTACTGTGCTTTGGTTTTTAATGGAATCATCAGGTAGGAAGTGGATCCAAACTGTTTGATACTTTTCTAACAGCTGTAAAGTTGCTATTAATATATATATTTTTCAGGAGCCTTTTTTTGTCTTTTGGTGATATATTTTGGTTTCTGTGATGGTTTCTGGCTTGTTACTGGTGTTGAAAACTTTATTTTAATGATGTATTTTCAAGAAGTTCATGGATGAGTTTTATTTTTAGAATCTTTACTCCATATTATCCGTTACTAAAGGCTTTACAGCTCACTAGTATCTACTTACATAATCAGATATTGGATTTTTTAAATTTTAATTTAAAATGCTGTATGTGGCCTTGGATAATTAAAACCATGTATTGAAATATGGCATTTTGAACTATATCATGCTGGAATTGCCTCCACTGATCATGAAGGATTGAATAATAGTCATTTGTCATGTAAGGGTGTTTTGACTCAAACACAGATGAGTTCAATTTGGATGACAGAGGTTGTTACAAAACCCAGCTGTTGACTCTGCTACTCTTTCCACAAGTTGCTCTCTCTGTGGCAGGAGTGGCAGACCCATGAAGCAATTCTTTAACAGCCATAGTTTGTAGTTTGGTCTATTCAAGTAAACCAGCGGTGACTTTAAGTTGCTTTAATGCATTGGTTTAATGCAGCTCCTGAGCTGCTTCCTGTATGAATCATTGGTGCTGGCATAGTAGTTGTGGTTGGAGAAGAGTGAATGCTTGGTAGGATGCTTAAGCTGCTTGTATTGGTGGGTAAATATTCTCTGCTTCTGATTCACAGTGAACCTAAGAATCTTTGCAGTGGTCTGCCAGCAGTTGTGAAGTAGCTGCAGACAAGTGCTGGCAAGATACCTTTTCTATGGCTCCAAAGGATTAATCTCAAACAAAGGCAATTCTCTCCAAGAGCTTCAGTTGTTAATCACATTTGGGAAAAAGACAACAAGAACCATTACAACAGATACTCTTCTTTGGAGTTTCCATTTCACTGGGACTGGGAGAAGACCAATTCTTAATCATTTGCCATTTTTGAAAAAGGTACATGGTGAACACAGGAACAGGAGCTAAGAAATTTACTAGCCAAGGCTGATTCTGTTGAACACATCACTCGGGTATTAAACGGGGAGCTATTCTAACAAGGCTACCAGGTAGGCTGCTTGGGAGGGAAGAAAGAAAATGGGCTTGGTTTTGGGTGGTGGCATTGTTGGGAAGGCAGCCAATCTTCCTTGGCTTCCCTTCTTTCCCTTTTAGGATAATACCTTGCTGAGGTCACAAGATAACTCTGAGGATTACTGACTTGGTTTAATTCTCAATACAGTTAAGAAAGCTAACATTGATAGCAGTCGGTGAAGGAGACAGCCTTGTTTTGATGGGCTAGTGTCTAGAATAATCTCAAATTGAGGCTTTTTGTTTGTTTGTATTTAGTTAGTTAGTTAGATTTTTGCTTTTGAAACAGAAATGTTTTCCCAACAAGTGGTTCAAATAGCGGAACTAACTGTATTTTTGTTTTTTGATTATATCTTCGTAGCCTTTCTTTGGGGTTATTTTATAGAGAGGTAAAAATAGAATACAGATATCGTATATCTAATAAACTTGTGGACTAGATGCCTCTCTTGCGTTTTTTTTTCCTGTAGCAGGATTGAATTCCTTGCACTCCAGCAACCGTAAAGTCATTACACTGCATTTAAAACAAAATGCAGAAAAGGATGACCTTTTGCTAGGACTCTTTGTTGCTTGTATTGCTAAGCCTTATCACTGTCTTTCAGCAAAAGCAAGTTTAATCCTTAAACATTTGTACATACAGTATCTGTTCAGAATTGTCTGTTGTTAGCTGTCTATGTTCTCATTGATTATAAGGCTGTGCATCTCCACAGTGCCTGCTACTTGCCCCTTGGATCTTCATTGTACAGGGTAGCTGTTATCTTCATTGCTGATAGCGTATCACCAGTGGTACCAGTTAAGAGCTGAAAACACTTCCAGCATAATGGAAAGTTCCGCTTTCGCCAGGATGACTCACTAATTAATTAACCCCTGGGATACTCTGCCTGGAATGGAGAGGCTTCCTGTGCCAACTTAAGAAAAAGTTACGGGAAGATACTGTTATATAGCAAAGGAGAAATTGATTGGAATAATTTTATCTGTCTTGTAAGAAATACATTTTCTAATGCTGTCAATCAGCCTGAAACAAGCTTGGAAAATAACTGAAAAACAGATACTTTGGAAGGGGTTGCTTCTCTGACTTAACATCTTCCTTTGCTATAGGAGCAAAAAGACAACTTCTGTTAACATCAGGCGAAGAATAGACTTGTAATAGGAGCATGTGGAGGCAAGCAGTTCAGGAGACAGTAAATATATTTTCCTCCCAGCAGGCCACAAGCCTTTGGCTTTAAATAGGTCACTGTTCAAATGTAGCTACCAAGTGGCCACTTGGGAGGGAAGGAATAAAATGGGCTTGGTTTTGGGGGGTGACAGGGGTTGGAAGGGCTGTTGGGACCACGAAGAGCGACTGCCCTGCGGAATGCCCTTCGTTGTCAGACATGGCTGAAAGTGAGTGGGTGGCTGGAGAATGGTATCACTGTCCCAGCCTGGTGTGGATGGAGCATCTATAACTCATGACTTCAACAGGTTCGTCCTGTGGACTTCAAGAAATCTTGTGATGCCTTTGTAGTTCTGGGGATGTGATTTACTTTTTAGCAAAGAATCTTTGCCAGATCTGTAAGATTAAACTTGGTATGTTTGTAGTAGATGTGATGGGTGTAAATTTCTCCAGGGAAGAGCTTTAACAAGGCCTGGGAGCTGGAATTTGAGATATAACTTCCAGCAGTTTCACAGGTAGAGAGAAAGAGCTTTTGCTGCAGAAATCTTTTTCCTTTCAGGACAGAGTAGCAGTAAAAGATTTGGGAAGATGCTTAAGTTAGAAGTGTTGCCTGGACTTCTGGCTAGTGACCTGTTAGCATTTGGGCATTGCAGACTTGATGACTGTTTACTGAAATACCAAAACGCAGATATTTTTAATCTCCAGTGGTGCTGCTTCGTTGATTTCCGTGAGCACATGTGCAGGGGTGACTTCTGCATTTTACTCCAATGAGTGGCTGTTCATACAAAATACGAAAAGTTAGACAGGATTGTTACCTGATTATCTCTTTTTGGCTTGTTAGCTCAGTCTGCCATCTGTCTAGGAGAAAAAACGGCTGCTGAGCCGTGATAGACTTCGTAACCATGCAGAGTATATTCCGGGTCATGGTGAAGAACGGAATACTGCTTTGTATAAAAGATGATCTTAAGAACAAGACTGTGATTGTATCCACATTTCTTGTCAGGGGAGAAGTGCAACTTGAAGTGAATAGTTGGGGACTGTAGCGCCATTGAAGACAAAGTTCTGTCTTAAAAGTTCCTGTTTGTGGGTGGGAGGCAGGTTGACACTGGCCAGGAGTGCGTCTCTTTATTTCCACTCATTATGTGTTAACCTTGATTGACTATAGTGTGTACGTTTATCAATTTTATGTGTGAAATCTTCACATTCACCATGACCTTTTGTTGGGCTAAATTTATTTTATCTTTTTTTTTTCTTTTTTTATTCCCCCACCCCCCTTTTTTAATAGAACCTATAAAAGCACAGTAGCACAGGGACAATGCAGGCAACTTTGTACCAGAGGCTGCAAGCAAAAAGAAAGGGATGGGAAAGACTAATTTTGTTATGAAAATGAGCATGCTAAGTAAAATACAGGTTCAAACCATGTGTTTGCTTGGAAAGGTCTATGGTCTAAATTTGACATAGACTATAACAGGCAACTAGAGAACTACCATATAGAGGAATAGCAGCTTTGCATTATTAAGATCATACAGTTAACAGCATGTTTTATAAATTTCCGCTGAGCAGTATCTGCAATTCAGCAGCAAAAAAATGTACTTCAAGGGGAGGATTGAGTGAGAAAAGAATGGTGAGATGCTTTTGAGTAGACATTGCGTGCGCAAAAGGGATGGGTTGGGAAAAGCTGCCTGTAGTGGGGAGAGACATAAAACCAGGTGTAAACGAAACTATGTAGTGAAGTGACTGGTGGAACTGACTAAATCAAGTACTTTCAGCATCTCACAAAGCAAGTGACCAGTTTAAGGAGAGTTGAAGTATCCCTAACCCTTTGCTTTTTTAAATTTGTTTTTTTTATAAAAAGGAATGTATATAATTGTCATCTGCAGTTCTTTTCACAGTGTAGAGTAGATGTGAACAATGCTTTAGCATGTTGTGCTGTGCTCTGTTTTTCTGCCCCAAACTGAAGTTTGTGAAAACAGATATCATGCAGAATCCAAGCTCTGCTGTTTCTCAAAGCAGCACGCTGCTATCTCAATATTCATGACATGTTGCCTCTACATCAGTAGCCTGAGGTGTCTCCTGCAGGTTCCAGAGATCACTGGCAACCTGTAGCAGGAACCTGCTCCCTCTCAGGAGACTGGAGGTGCTGAATCTCAGCCCTATTACACACTATTAAAAATCTGTCTGCTTACCACTTTTGCCCTACACCAGTAAGTGGCTGACACTCATTCGAGGGTGACCTGGAAAGCTTTATGGGAACAATGTAGCTATCCTTACAGAAGTAGCTAATAAAAAGTATGTTAAGCTTCAAAATCT
Organism: Pampusana beccarii; assembly: GCA_013399365.1. Lineage (NCBI taxonomy): Eukaryota > Metazoa > Chordata > Aves > Columbiformes > Columbidae > Pampusana > Pampusana beccarii. Next base: position 91,921 of record VWYH01004336.1, on the reverse strand, counting down.
CTACAAGGATCCTCCTTGAATTGAGTCCTTTTCAACATCAGCTCTGTGATAAGCAGAGAATTGGCTCTGATAATGGTAGAAGATAACAAGCATTAAACAAGGAAATCTGGAGAGGTAAAAGGGGAAAAGTAACAACTACACAGTTGTTGGAGACTCTATGCCTCAAATAAAGAAGGGGCAGTTGCTTTTGCTTTATATAAAATAAATCTTTCCCCCTACCCACAGTAAAGCACAGGGTAGAACAATGAGGAGAATATCTTATGGAAGGGGAAGAGAATAATTGGAAAAACCATCAAGTGTACAGAAAGCAACCAACTGGTAGCCCAGAATCCTGCCCTTTTAAATAAATGTTGTATTTGGTTCTTTGTTTATGGGTCCACAGAGGAGAAATCCCTGAAATTCTATTTCATTTGAAGGAGCTGGGCAAAATGTTGCTGTTGAGTCTCAGTACTTGAAGTAAATCATCAGTGTTGATATTTTCAATATTCATGTGTTGACGCAAAGGTAACATTGCATTAGATAAGTTCCTATGTATCTTCATCAGCTCTGCTGTGTTATTGCTTGTAAAATCACAAGCTACTACATTTTTTCATTCAGTTGATATGTAAGTGGACAGCTCTTTACCTGTGTAGAAAATAATTACAGGTTCTCTGTTCGCAGGCTTTCAATGCAGTCTGAGTCCAAGAAGTATGAGGAAGAGACACCTTCTCTGCATTGGGGCATGGATCCTGTATTTTCTGCATTTGCAAGACTCTATATTAAAGATATAAAAGAAATGAGAGAATCTAAACAAGTGCCAGGTATGTACTTGTATGTGCTGATTATGATGCACGCAGAATTACGACTGATATACGTTGTACTCTTTAGCCAGGGATTGCGGAATGCTTCATGAACACCAGTAAAGTAATTGTCCATGCCTTTAAGCTAAGTGACATTAGTATCTTTAGCAGGTCCAAGAACAGGTTGTACGTGAAATATATGTGAAAATGTATTTATTCTAATGGCTTTTCTTCCTCTCATAGACATATATACAGAACCTCTTTTACATTAAGGTAATGTTGTGCATCCTCTGTGTGATAGTGCTTGTTATAGTCTGACAAAGCTAATTTGAAAAATGCAGGCCCTTTCTGGCCATATGGGTTTTGTTCTGTTTCTACAACATGTGAAAAGGATTTTATGCTGTTTTGTTGCGAAATTTTGACAGTTTAATACCTTGCTGGGTGTATGTGCTTTGCTTTTTCCTCTGGATATTGATATATTATAGAACAGATACAGGTTTTGATGTTTTGTTTGCTTAATTTCAAGATATGATAGATATATTACATTCTTCATACATCTGAACAACCTTTTTCTGGCATCTGTGCTGAATCTTATACCACACCTTTTATTTCCTAACCATTGGTGGAAATTGTATGCTTTGCAGTCTGTTTCCTGCTGGTTTTCAGCCAAAATCACCCACATGTGTACATTGTTTAAAGCAACGTGAGTTTGACCTTGGAAATTTATGTTTTCACCACAAAGACTTTAAATAGACTGCAGTATGTTTTCTGCTGTAGAAGGGTTCATTACTACAAATTGAAGCTTGACAAGGTGCAAGATTATCAGGGAGCAACCCGAGGAACATAGAATTAATGAGGAAAAGCAGTAAATCCTAAGCAGAGTGTGTCATTTGAGGTTTGATATTTTGTTTTTGTGCGTTTTGTTTGTTTGTTTTTGTTTTGTCTGTGTGTGTTTTGGTTGTGGTTTTTTCCCTCCACAGAGATAGGGTACAACTGTTTGGCTCTTGAATATGCTCTGCCTTGTAGGTTTTGTTATTCTTACTTGTTTTTCTTTAACAGCAAGGATAACAGCAGTGTTATTTTTGCAGAAATCAAGGACTGGTGGGGTTTTGTTGTTTTTTTGGGTTTTTTTTCCGCTTTTCTCACAACCATTTTATGAACATATGGACTTTACAAACTGCAAAGCCTAGTATATATACCTCTTTGTTATTTCACATGATGGAAGACTTTCTTCTTAAATCCATTGCAAGAATTAGGCTATAGTCTTCTGTTGATGTTTGTACTAGAAGTAGTAGTATTTAGTGGCCTTTTTAAAGTGTGCAGTCTTATAGCAGTACTGGTGTGGCAAATGCATCTGGTAAAAACCATTCCTGCTTCAATTAGAGACTTTTTTTTGTATTTTGTTTGAAAATAATTAAAAATCCAACATCAGCAAAATAGGACTGTAGTTTGGACTTGGATGTTAGTACACACATACGCAAAAATATATTCAGAAGAATTAAACTTATAACCACCAATAAACATTTCACAAGAACAGGAACAGTCCTGCTCTCTTTTTAAATGTCTAAATTACCTGAATTTCTCTTCTCACTTCCCTTCCTGTTCTTTTACTTCAGTGAGTTGTCCTCTGCTTCGGAAACTCAGTTTTGTTGTAACTTCTTTTTCTAAGATGATCCTAAGGAAGTGGTATCTGTCATGTCAAGACATCAGCCTTCAAAATTGGTTCATGTGAGCTTTCTCCACTTCCTGTGCATCTGACATTTTGCACAACTAAGCTTGCTTGCACTCTGTATTATCTTCTAAACCAACCTTTAAAGAATAAAATGAAATTTCTTAGAACAAACATTTTGCTCATTCTCCTGGTGCTGTGTATACACCAAACCAGACATCTTTCAGCATGTCTTATTTATTGGCAACAAATTATAGCACAACAGAAACACTAAACACTAAAAAATATCTTTTGGGGAAGGAAAAAGGTAGGTGTTTGCTGTCAATGTTTCCTGCCTTTAATGGGTTTCTTAAAGACCAGCTGAAGTATCTGATTGGCTGTAAATCAGTCATTAAGTAATGGTAATTAAGAATGAATGAGTGCAAAACAAAAGAGTTGTAACTAGGAGGAATGGAAAGAAACACAGACTAAATGTCAGGAAAAACATCCTTAGAGTGACATCTACTAAACCGTGGAGCTGCCTTCCCAGGAAAAAGGTGGAATGCCCTTCACTGGGGTTGTTTATATCTGAACTGTACATGTTGCCAGGAATTTACTATACGGAACAGTCTTGCATTGGCTCTGAGGAAATGGACCGAATGACCTAATAAGTTTTTTCTTTCCATTTTTAAGCGTTAGGATTTGATGCCACAATGACTAACCCCTTAAAACAACACAGAGGAAAGCAGTAAACCTGGCCAATTACTTTCCTGCTATAAATGGTGACAAGAAGGCTGGAAAACCTCCCAGATAAGAACAGCAATTGTGTTGTCTCAGAGGCCTTAAAATGAGAGTGGGTGTCAAACTGAGTTGTAACACATAATCACATCATGGAAATGAGCTATTCTCAGAGTTATCATGCACCACTGCATTGTGACAGCTTATCAACAAGCAAGTGAAGCTACAAATAATATAAAAGGAGGTAATAATAATTAAAGCAATGGCAAAGAGCTCAGTGCTCTGTAAAGCTGGTAAATATGTGACCAGAACTTGCCCCAGAGATTTCTGTATCTATAGCCCCCTATACCACTGCTGTGGCTTCCTGTTGTGGTAACAGCACACTGATGTAGGTGTTATTTACTGAGTTACTAGGAACTTGACTTCATGTGCTCGCATGTAGCTTCAAATGTTTAATATATTTTTATTGCTACTAATGTGAACATAGTTTGAATGAATAAGCTGGCAGGAGAAACAATTTACATGTTGAAGTCATCAAGTTCAACAACTTTTAATAGTGTAAATATAATTTCATCTTTCAAATGACTTCAGGTAGTTTCTCGGAGAGTAAGGGTGGAGTTCTATGTGAATTACGAGGATGGAGAAAACCAGCTTTATCTTTTTTCTATCATTTGCCAAAACTCAGCTTATTAACTGGGAAATGAACACGGTGTGTTGTTTGTTCACACAGTCAGGAGCCTGGAGTCTCTGCTCCGCAGACTTACCCTGAAGCTGATCCAGACCTTCTTTTAGAGAGATTTTGTGAGGTTTAGTGAATAATTACATACACCAGGAGCAACTCCGTCAAGGGTTTCTATAGCAGTGTTTATTAGTGTCCTGGTAAATGGAATGAGAGAGAAGTTGACAGACCTGCTAAACATACTCTATGCCAGACCTGACCAGTAGAGAAGTATAAGCCAGCTCTGAGATGACAGCAATAGATGCATCCTCAAAACATTGCACTGGATTTTTATGAGCAAAATTTCTGTTTATGAGCTGCTTGGCTGATCACCTGTGATATCTTCTGAAACTTCGGGGGTTTTGTCTTTCTTAAGAAAGTTGATTCCAGGCTCATTTAAGGCTGCCAGCTATGTAGGACAAGTTATTTTTGGATTTTGGTTTTGATTTTTTTTTTTATACAGTACATTTTTCTGAAGTCCCTTGCTGCAGTGTTTCTCTTTGTAAGAACAAGACTTGCCACAGTGTATGGAGCCAAATGTTCCCTTCTGAGTCCCTTGAGTTATCTAGTTTTTAGAATGGAAGACAGTTATTGAACATCCCAGATGGCATATTTCAGTAAAGCAGCAGTGTTTGAAAAGTGAAGAAAACACATTGACTGAAAATTAGCCAGCCCAGGATATATCTGGAGCATATTGCCCTGTTATCCTCCTGCTGGTGGATGGTGAAGGTTCAGTGTATAATGTTTATGTCGGTGTTTGCTGACATTTGTCACTGTCTTAAAAGGGATTACAGCGTGTGACGACCTCAGTGCCATCAAAGTCCACTGGGCTCTAATTCCTCACTGTTTGCTGGATGTGTTTTTACGTGTTATTCAAGTCATCTTTATAGATGCATAAAAATAGCTTTGAATAGATGTGTTTGGAATGTGTTATTTCAGAAACTGAAGTTCAGGATGCTGTCCATGATGACAACACTCTATACTCTGCAATCTAAGAGTGCTGTTTCTCTCCCCCTGCCTCCCATGGCTCCTGTTCTTTTAGATATCAAAGACAGAATTATGTTAGTTTTCCCTTTAGAGGCTCTGTTTTAATCAGGAGCAGATGCATTGTGTGAAGCTCAAACTACTTCTATTGTATTCTATTATTTATTTTGAAGCCTGATGAAGATGTAAAAAACCAAACCAAACAAAACACAAAAAAACCACAACCAACCAACCAAAAAGCCAACACACAAAACCAAAATGAAACAACGAAACAAACAAAAACTTTAAAAACCCTAATGCTTGTAGCAAACAAACTTTTTTTCAGATCCAAATGTGCAAGAAAACAAGAGGTTAATAAACTTCTGACACTCTACAAGAGCAAGCTTTTGGTATCCTCTGTAGAGCTGATACTTCTTCCTTCCAATGTTCCCAGTCCTCGCTGATCCAGGGGATTTTTCATGTGACTAGCCATGGTATAATTTAAGATATATTCAATATATAAGAAAGTGTGGGGGTTTTTATGGGCAAATATGACTATGTAGGGTAGGATGTTAAAATAAATAGTTATACTTACCAAGAATGTTCTGTGTCTAGGTATATTCTTTTATAACGGACATCCAGTAAGACAGGTGGATGTTGTTGGCATAGTGGTTCAAACAAAAGAGCGAGATGCCTTTTATAATTACGAAGGTAAGAAAAGTTTCTTTCTTTCTTCCTGCACTTATCAGCCCTCTAATCTTAGTTACTGATGGAACTTAAAGGTTGCCTTATTTGATCATCATCTATTCTTGAAACGACTGTGCTCTCATCCTAATATAATGTATACCTGTGGCTCAGGTTACTTAGCAAACTTTGGGAAGCTACTGTTTATCTCGACTTGAAAAGGAGAGAAACAAATAATTGAAACAGAGTAACTGATTCATTTGGGATCATCTAACAAATCTCAGCTTTGGTTATTGCTTTGTCACTAGATTCCACTATCTTCCCCTCATATATATATACACACATGCAGTTCTTTTGATCAGATACGAATGGATTTAACAGTGCCTGCAAATGAGAAGTCACTTCTTCCTTTTTTTGAACCTTAGATATCCCTTCTGACTTTTTGTATGTTTTGTTGTGTAGTATCTTGGAGCCAGCGTTTAATAGCAGTCTGTAGCTTGTTTATGTTTAGATGTGAATGAGTGTTAGCAAATCTAAGTCAAGCATCATAGTACCAGTCCTTGCCAACACCAGCTGGGAGTTGTCTCCTCCGTATTGCTTTTCCCAATATTCAGGCTATTTTATTAACATGGAAACATCTGACTGTCATTTTGTTCAGCTGTCTTTTTTTATATGGAGGAAAACGTAGAGTGGAGTACTGGTAATGTGGCAAGTTTCACAATGTGGGGTCTCTCATCTCATAGTAGGAAGGGGGAGCCAAATGCACAGATTGTATTGAAGCACTTGAAGGACTCATGTCCTGTCCTGTGTCTTCCTCTGGGTTTCCACTTGATGGAGGTAAGCGCCTCTTCTTACCCAGTTTCCTCACCTATAAAAATACAGGCAGCAGCAATTCTGCGACTCACAGGAGCATTAACCAGGTCCCAGCTTCCACAACACCTTCAGTTGCATCACGTTGCTGCAGAGTAGCATTAACTGCTAGTGCAGGTAGCATACCCTGCCCTGGGTGCGGCTGCTTAGAGTAGACTCTATGCTCTGTAGAAATGTGCCTGCAAGTTTCTTAGAGTGGATATTTTCTAGATTTTTTTTTTTAAGCCTAATTTCTGGATATTTGTTATTACCCTACCATTATGCTAGATAATGAGTTGGCAGTAAACATTTTGAAGCACAGATTTCTTTGACACTTGAAGTAGCACAGGCTAAACAAGCAACTAAGTTAAGAGGCGGAGATGTAGTTGATGATGTAATGAGATGTTGAAATATAAATTGAATGTCGGCTGTTATTCTTTTATTGAACCAGTATGCAAATGCAGTTATCGTTTCATGAGGACAGAGGAAAACAGAATCAAAATGACCCAGGCAGAAACAATTCTATGGGCAAGGGTTTCCCACACTGCTCTCAGCATTAGTTTGGATGTAAACATGTTGGAAACATTTGATTTTGGTAGAAAGTGAAGGAATAGAAATAAAAAAACCCTGTAAAGTAGTGGAAGGCCTTGGTGTTAGATCAGCTGACCTTTAAGTACAGCTCTCTGTGAGCCTGGCTTCCTGCTGTCCTTTCACATCCGACTCCGCTCTGTTCCAGTGGTTCTTGGTTTGAGCTTTCAGGCTGCCTGCCAGGGTGCTCCTTCCCGGCCTGCCCTCCCTTTCAGGCAGGCTGACTCTGCCCGCCTTAAAATTGTAACTTCTTAGACGGTTTCCTGCTTGTAACTTCTTGCATCTCTCAGTTCAACAGACTCTGGCTGGTGAGTCACAGAGCAGGCGTTGCATCAGTTGGAGTGCCGTGCACTGCTTAGTACTTGCTCGCTTTCCATCTGCTTAAAAGTAACTTACAAAGGAATTTCCCCCTTTGTACTTTTTCTCTGATAGAGAACTGAAATGTCTTTGTGTCACTGCGGCTGTCTTCCTTCCCCCCCATTTCCTATCTGTCTGCTTCACCGCTCATTTTAAGAGAATTTTGAGTCCTCTCTGTGTTGAAAACCATACAGCCAGAACTGGTGACGAAATAATAATTGTAAAAGAGAATAAATTGACTCTTTCCTGGCTTAAAAAAAATTACATGCTGTGTAAAACCTGATTTTGATGTTTAGATTTGATCAACTGAGAGAAGGAGATCTAATGAAAGTGTAACTTTGAACAAGCTCGTATTATAGCTAATGCACCTTTCTGACCTCTTTTTTTTTTTCCTTGTTAGCAAAACCAAACATCACATGTGATTTTCCTTATGATCCAGAATTATTTTGAAAGACTGAATGGCACTTGCCTTAAAAACAGATGAAAAAAACCTCACTGGGATCTCAGTAGGCTCATGCAGGCCCTACAAGAACCATAACCCTTTTTGTTCTAAAGAAATAAGAATGAACACAATTATCTCATTTACCAGGTAGCTTTGAGAGTGCTGCCCCTCAAATGGTTAATGTAAGAGTAAAAGCCAAATGAAAAGAAACAAAATGAAACAGAAAAACCTCAAAAAACCCAAACCGACAAAAAGACCCAAACAAACACAAGTTTAAACCCAAGGAGATGAGGAAGTGCAGCACAGGGAGCACAGGAAGTTTTCAAAAGCGTGTAGACCCCTTGAGTGCTTTTAAAATAGATTAACATTCTCCTGTCTAATTAGAATACAATTGCAAGAGTTCTCATTCATCTGTGCTTCAGGATTTATTTGCCTTTTTGCTCAAAGCTTTTATTTGTGGGCTGGAAAACCTTTGTGTAAGAGCTTTGCTCTGCTACCGGATTCCCTGTGTGGTCAAGAACAGGTCAGACTCTCCAGGACTCAATTTTCAGCTGTTACACTGATGAGGAGGAATCTGACCTCCTAATCCTTTCGTCTTGTTTGTTTTGTTTCTAAGCCCTTTGTAGGAAGCATGTTTCTTCACAGTTGGTGCAACAGCCAGTTGCAAGCTGGAACATCTAGAAGCTGCAGTAATGTAATAGTGAAATGTTATCTGTCCTGTTTCTTATTGCCACTGTTGGCTTACGTGAATGACTTGCCATGATATATGAGGGCTCTGACTCCTACTAAAATTGTTGCTTTTTGTCTATACCAAGGAGAGGAAATCCTATCAGCTAGATAATTATCTATGCTCTGGTACAAAATGAAAGCTGCGGAAATAGCTGCAGACACAGCAGCTCAAAAGGGGGTAGCACTGAGACGAGTATACTTTTGCGACAGAATTTGACATTGCCTGCATCTTATAAATGCTGTATGTTTGTTATAAGGAATGTGCAGCTAAGCCACTAGGAAACAGGAAGGCAAGACAATTATTTGTAATTGAACTCCCCCAAAAAGGGACTTCGTTTCAAAACACTTGAGACAATGCAAAGGCATTTTGCTTTGATGCTATGGTTCCCAGAGGAAGCAACTGCAGGTAGCAGTCAGTACTTTCCTGGTAAACATTGCTATTGCTTCTGTAGTCATGGATCTGGTATAAGGAGCTGAAGAAAATTCCAGTTTCGCAAATTCCAGTTTGTGAAGAGTGGAAGCTCAGTCTTGGAGAAGGCTACATTCAAGGAGCAAGCTGCTTGAAGCATTAGCTGGACTGGAAATGTGATACTTGCTGTGCTTTGACAGACATTTAGTGCCTTTTTACTTAAAGAGTGTTGGATATGCCATTTATATACAGTCTCTTGATCTATAGAACAGTTGATTCTTCCGATAGTTTTTAGTTTTGTCTTTTTCTGCTGTCCCTGACACTACAATGCCTGGGGCAGAAATCGCAAAACTTACTTTGATTAGGCACTAGCAAAACAGGAAAAGCTAGATAGCTCCGGTGGTGTTAAGCATTTTTGGCAACCGAAGTGGCTTGCGTGCTACCAGTACATACACTTTAACCTGGGAATTCCTGGCCTAGAGCAGAACCACAAGCATGTGCTGTCCTCTGTCCTTCCTGGCTAGAGGAGCTGCCTTTCTGCGCTCTGGAACACCTTGTATGGGAAAGGCCAGCAGAGTTGGTGCACAGTATTAGTGTGGAAACCAGTGCAGCTGGAGGTATTGGCACTTCTAGTCTGCTCACATGACTGTACCCCTCAACATTGAAGTGCTGTTTACTCACTGTTACAGCGATGTTTCTGTGGTTTCTGCCTGGTTTGCTATTTTCATTTGTCTGTTTTCAGCTTTCAACACTGATTCTTCTTCTGACCCTTTAGTATCCAATGTGTGTACTGAAGCCTCAATTTAAATTCATGCTTGATCTTTTTTTGAGAATAAACCTGTTAGTTTGCTGACTGTGCACATAAGCATGGTATCTGCTACTGAGCTACTTCCGCAACCGAAACAACTACGGAGGTTTTTTTCAGAGGTATAAGTAGGGGCTGAGCACCCCTTTTACCTTTCAGACTGGTTGGAACAAGGTATCTTTGGCAGTCATCTCCTTACATATCTACGTATCTTCACTTCTTTAAATGTCACTACCTGCTTTCTCACTCTGTAATTCTTACCTTTTTTTTTTTTTTTTTTTTTACAGTGGATGATAGTACTGGAGTTATAAATTGTGTGTGCTGGAAAAATCCCATGGTACTAGAAACATCTTTATCAGGTAAGTTGTCAAATAACTCCTCTTTTGACTGTGCATTTTTTGTTCATGTCTGTCTTACATAATTTAGTATATAATCAAACTTGCAGAAGAGCTAAATAATTTTTTTCTTATTTTCTCATTTTTTAATTAATTTTAAATCATCACGTCTTGTCATGCCTTTTCCTTATTTGAGTAATATAGTATTTCAGTTTTGTGCTGTGACGTTGTTCAGAGAATCCTGTTCATACTGTTCTTCTTTTGACTTCATCTAGTGAGGAACTAGGCTGGAAATCTGCCAAATGCCACAGTTCCTGTTTCCAAAGTCAGTCCATTGACCACTAGCCTGCTCTATGTTCCCCCCATCCTTGTGATACAGTAGTTTCAGGATCCGTCTTCTCTTCTTTCCTTGAATTCATATTCTCCTCCTGCTGATGCATATGCTGTCAGTGATGAACTCGAAAGTAGCTTAAAACACAGTGGGAGGATGCCAGGGATCTTTTATGATTTGGGAAGGTTCTAAATGTGCAGAAATTGCATGTTTGAAATGAATCTATTATTACACTCAATAACAGAAGAACTCCCTAGTGTCTCGGCTTCTCTTTGCCTTTTCCCATAGATTGAAGCATGGAATAATTTCTACTTTGGACCTTCTGGACCTTCCTGAAAGCTCATGTAGTAGAATGGCAACTATGATATGAAGCTGATCAAATCCTACTGAAATAAATGTTACTAGTGTAATCTGCCAGTGTTAGGGTTACATATGCATAGGATGTGGAAAGGGAAGCTTGATTTACCAGTTAAAAACACTGATGTCTGTGGAACAAGCACGTTTATACAGACAGATAATTCTTACTTGCTTACATTTAACAATAATATGACAAGTGGTATAAATGATCCCAACTGGAATCTAAAAGGCAGCTCTCACTTTTGGAGAGGTGATGTTGTGGCACAGCTCTCAAAGAAAAAACAGGGGAACACACAGTGAAATCAGTTCTTTATGATGAACTTAAATTCATTAAAGGAATTTCAGGAAATACTGCTTAAAATAGAATGAGGATGCAGGATGCTTGTTTCAGCCTTGTGTTGTTTTTTCATGTGTACATCAGTAGTGCTTTAATGGGCACTATGTTTTTAGTAGAAATTAATTCATTTGTACCTGCTAAAGAAAACAGCTCCTGGGGGGCTCAGGAAACTTTTTTCTAGCCTTTTGTCACTGTGATCAGGGATACTTGGATCGTTAATGAGGTTTGAAGTTATGAAGGATTTACTCTCCTGCAAAGGTGCATTATGTAAATAGAAAGTTGTCAAGTAGCATTCACCTCAGTGTAGACATCAAATTGCATCACACGAATACTTTGGCCCCACCTCAGATGACTCATTCTTCTTTTACATAAAAAGTTCAGCTAGTCTTTCTTTTCCCCTCTCATCCATCTTAACGTGACAAAATAAAAAATTACAGAACCCATTTCGAATTAATGTTTCAGTTTTGCAACCTATCTATGGCATTTTCAGTGGTCAGTCCATACCTCCTCCCTTTTACACTTTCCCCAGAAAAACTATTTAAATAAATATAATACTGTAAATTAACTTTGTCACACAGATATTTTGCTACCCAGGACACATGGTGCCTGGGACCTTACCCCTTTTTAGCAGTACGGCTCCTGTGATGCTTGGGTGTTGGCATGAATGCAGGACAGCTGTCTTGGCCTTAATGCCTGATCTCCTTTCCCCCACTTCTTACAGGTTGTCCAAGCATACCCGGCGGTTTTGCTGTGCTTGAACAGATGAAGAAACTCCAAGAAGCGGTGAGCCAGAAAACCAAACTGGAGATTGGGAATGTTGTCAGGGTCAGAGGTCAGATCCGAACCTACAGGCAACAAAGAGAAATTCAGGCTTTGTGTTTTTGTAAGTGTTATGGATCTGTGACATATGGAACTTTGTTGTCTGAATTTGAGAGAAGACTTAAGCTGCATGTAATTGATTGAATAATTTCCACTTTATTTTCTGACTTCTCATTTTTCTGAAGAGATTTTCATCTGTATGTCTTTATTTCAGTTTCAGCAGTATAAAGCTGGGAAACTACTTAATACGTGGGATTAGATCGCCTGTAAATGAGGCATTCCTGGAAAATCTCTAAAAGATGACTAGTATGTGTACAGGAATGCTATGCAAATATTGTGGTTGGGTATCTGCAAGAGTGGCTTGCTCTTTAGTTTTCTTTGTGTTGAACACCCAAAGCGCATGGGAAGGGAGATGGTCACCTTTTATATCACACTTCTTCAAGAGCATCAGCTGCTTTGGAGAAACAGTTGCTGTTTGCTGTAGTCTGTATAAGCCGTGCCATAGATAGGCAGCAGCATGTGGGACATCGTAGCACTGAAGCCTAGGTTCTCCTAAACTCTGGGACTCTTCAGAATGACTGAGAATTGTTCCTCATCTTCAGTCTTTTGGGCACAGATCTGCACACAGGTGCTGCTCCTGTGTCTGACAGCTCTTTGGGCAGCAGGGTTCTGTGGTCCACTGCTTAAACCTTAGCAGCTTCCAGTGACACAGCTTCTTCTCTCCTCCATGTTTGTGCTGTTGTGTAAGAGTTGGTTTTCTCTAGGGCAATATCTCAGAGACAATACTGAAATTATTCCTTTGGTGGAGGGAAGCCAGTCTTTTAAAAACCCTGTGTGGCTCAGATAACAAGTCTGTAGATTTTTCAGCTCTAGCTAAAATCTGAGATGAGATTCAACCCTCCTTTCCAGACAGAAGATTTATGAATATATAACCCATTTAGGGGCTGGTAATAATACCATTGTTTCATTAAAGGAGAGATGCAATTCAAATATCCTCTAAATTGCTTTCACTTTGGTCCAAATAAAGCTCCTTACTCTGTGTTAATTTCATCTATAAAGATAAAGACTGCTGAAAGGTAAAATAGAGATCACAAATACTGGTTAAATAAGTTGTCAGACAAAAGTATAATCTACAATGCACCACAACAGGTCGTTTACCTCCTTGTAAGCAGTAAAAGCAGGAGTGGCCTTTGTGGTTTTGTTTTTATAAAAACAACAGTGAACAAAATTTGCCAATTTAATACTGGTCTGGGAAGCTCTGTTGTGCTGCCTCAGGTATGCTTGCTTACAAGATTAGTGCTGCAACTCTGGCCAAGTATGTGTGTTCTCTTTGCTGCTCCAGGTAAAGTGGATGATCCTGTGTGTGATATTCAGATTTCAAGAATGCTGGAGCTCCCATGTCTCTATAGAGAAGTTTATGATAAACCTTTCCAAGGCCCTGAGGAGGGACAGAGGTAAGTGCAGTATCCAGACTGGTCTTGGGGCAAAATGTGGGATTTTATTATCGTGTATTTATTATTGTAATAACTGTGGAGAAAAACTCTGCACAAACATACAGTAGCAACCTGCTTTTCTCCCAAATAATTGATGATTCATACAGATGAGATACCTGTCCATAATCTAAGAAATATAATGCTGAACTGAAGTGGATATTAGGAAGGTAGTAAAATACTGTGTACAGACTTCTTGGACCTAGTGAAGAAAGCTGGAGTTTGGAGCAAGATTTGGGGTTGAGGTCAACAGATTAGATGGAGGAATGTCCTTGCTTGATTTTGTTTTATGTGTAGGGATACGGAGCTATTCCATCAAAATGCTCTCAACTTCTGCTGCCTGTGTCATTATCAAATTGAAGATACATGACCTCAATAAACTGGGTCAAACAGCCGTTCCTATATTCAGCTTAAGGGCAGCTGGATGCTTTCTGGCAGGTCTGATGCACGTAGTGTGGTTTCAGAGACTGCAGACATTCAGCCATTTGCTGTAACAGTGTTGTGTTTTCAAGAGGAACAGCTGGAGGTTTATTGCCTATAAAAATGGTGTGTTTTAATTAAGGGTTTAAATTCAGATTCTTTAGGACAGTGAAATACTTTTTGACCTTTGAAAACCGGTCTAGCAGGCTAACTTTACGTAATTGTTCTAAAAATTGTTAGTAGTATATTTCTCGCCTTTTGACATGTTCTTTGTATCCTTGTAGTGGCCTGGAGGGTCAGAATTTCTCAATCAATATGCTGTATGAGAAAGTAAAAGGCTTTCTATTAGAAAACAGAATTCAGACCTTTTACCAACAGGAGCTGGAAACAATTGATACTCTGGTGTCGCTGGCTGCTGTGCGTCTACCCAGTCCCAGCTGTCAGGAGGTGAGTGAATGTAATTGTTTCAAGTTTTTAGCAGGGGAAAATAGTACCTTGTACTTTTTTAAAGCATAAACAACCAGATAAGAGACTGGTGCCTTCAGACGATTCAAAAACCACGAATGCTTTGGCTTTATGCATCAATTAGTTACAGAGCTTGAGGAAACCTTGTCAGTTAGGACATACAAAACTGGACTGAAGAAAGCCATATGAGAAAATTCTCTCATTGAGGGTAATCTTGTATTAGAGCTGAGTAACTGTGCAGTCTGCAACAGGTGCTAACTTACGTAGAACTGTAAAGAGTGGCAGTATGACAAAGGAGAACTCTTGAAGGTGCTTGAGTGGTTTGGAACAGATGTTTGAGATCCTGAATTCCATCAGGAGAAGGGAGCACGAAGTCTCTGTCTCATTTCTCGTTTTAAACTCAATGTATTACTAGAGATGTAGCTTTCGAAAGGAGATTATAGTGAATGGATGAATAGTGCTCCCTGCTACGTGTTTGTCATGTTGGAAATCCTTTGTTGTGAAAGGCTATGATTGAAAAGATCAGAAGGTGTGATTTAATTGAAATTAGTTTACATGCAATTATGTGTAATCAAACTGTTAAGAAACTTTCAAGTGAGACAGTATGCTCTTGATCAACTGTGGAATGGAAAATAGAACAAAAACCCCACTTTGTAAAATGGCTTTATATTATTCTGTGTTAGTTGGATAAATTGCAAACCAGATTCTGAACTGGTGTGAAGTGGTAAATTTCTGGAAAAGTAGAGAGTTATGGCTTTTACCATGTTACCAATGGCAACTGAAACTTAAACTAGATTGTAGTGACTCATTTATTTACTTTTTGGTTTTCTATAGAGAAATAAATCCATGGCAGTAATTTTCACTGCCTGATTCTGATATGCACTGTAAGTTAAGTGCTATGTTATATTAATATCTGACATTTGTTTAATTCTTAAAAAAAAAAATCCAACATAAAAACCAGTCCCTTGTAGATGTGGTCAAACAATAACGAAGAGTATCTCTATTCTTGGCCTTGTTGAACTGCTTCTGATAGCTGCTTCTTGATAGCTGTTTATTTTATTTTTATTAAAGGCATTTTTGTCGTTTGCTTTAAAGCAAGCATGGATATAAACAATAACAGGAGCTACTCTCATTTTTGAAAAGTTTTATACTAGAATATCCAACATGGAACAGGATATTTTTTCCCAACTAGCTAGAACAGTATTAAAAGTTCCTAAACACTTCACATTAATGGAAGTTAAACTCGTTGTGACTAATACTGGCAACTTTCATCTTTGAAGTTTCAGCATTTGTAGAAAGATCAAGATGCAAAGAAATGTAGAAAGATCAAGACTTGCAATGCCGTTTAAAGTAGGAACTGGTGCAGAGCAAACATTAAAAGGGACAGAAAAAAAAGCCAACACGAAAATCAAATCAACAAGAACAGTGTAGCATCAGTGTTGCTAGCAGGCATGAGGAGCTATCATAATAATTAATAGTTGCTCCTGACCCTGATGCAAAGGTATGAGTATATGTCCCAGGAATTTGGGCACACAGATGATTATTTAGAAATAGCAATTCTCCCTATTGCCCTTTGGTATTAATTCCTTGCAAAGAGGCTTATATATTTTTGCATAAGAAAGAACCTGCAGTTGTCAAGTGACCTGAATGCCTTGAGAGGAGGTCTAGTGCTCTGGAAATGCATTTCATTGTTCCTCTGCCCTGTCTCTTAAAGGTGTCATTTCTCATAATGGGCAGAGGGTCAAGTACCCAGCTTGATCCACAAAATTAAGTGTAACCGATCTGATTTCTGTCCCTCTTCTTTTCCCCTCTGTAGTCTTCTGGTTTGCATTGCTCTCAAACCAAAAGGATAAAGGATGCTGCTAATGTGGAACAACGGTATGTCATGCCTGTTTGGCAAGACAGGAGATAGATGAGTGGACCGAACTAATTAGGCCATGCCACAGTATACGCACTTGTTCACTTCATACGCTTTGCCTGGATGTGAAAGGATGAGTTGTTTGGATGTATATTTTTTTTTAACCCTGATTCCAGTGTTCTAGAGCACAGTTGCTGTTAAACTCTTTTCTTTCCTCTCCCTTCCTTTCCCTGTGATCCTAGGAGATGTAGTGCGCCCCCTTCATCTCTTTCCCAACTCTTAAAGTACTTTCACAGTGTTCATCATAGTGGGAGGGTATCTGCCCGTGGAATATTTTCTGCAGGGAGGTGGTGAACTGCTCTGGAGTCACTGACAGTGGAGTGGAGCAGGGAGTGAAGATGGAAGGAGGTGGCTGGGATAGCTTGAGGTAGGCAGTATCTCTCTTTTCCTTTTCATGGTTACTGTACCTGAGCCCTGTCCACATCTCATACGTGCCCTACAGCACCTGGTTCTAGTCCTAATGGCTCCCCAGCAGTGCAGTCATCTGGCTCTTCAGAATAAATTTCCCTCTAGTAGGTGCACATGGCAGAACTCACATCATGTCCTCTGCTCGGACAAAAACTAGGGAGCATTTAATTTCATAGTTTACAGGGGGTGGGTAAGAGAATTGGAAGGCTTGGTGGTTTTAAGAATAATTGAAAAATTAACAAATCTGTTACCATTTTTGAAACCAGCGGAGCTTTATTTCACATGACCTTAAAATGACTTTTGAGCCTGGAGGGGTGTACCACAAGAAAGACTACAAGCAAAAAAAACCCAGAAAAGTAATCCTGTGCTTAGAGAAGATAAAGGGTGTACTTGCTGGACTTAGTCAACTGTGTTTGGCAAATAGACAAGCCTTTGCTTCCTTTTTTAAAGAAAACTACATGTGAACTTGATCCATCCAGTTTCTCAACTCAATTAAATACGACTTGCAACCAGCCAGTCTTGATTACCCGTTTTTATGCGCTTCTGCCATGCATAAGCTATAGTGTGTGCTATTTTAGTGCTAGTGTCCTGGTTTGTATATGTCACCAGGGTGGACATGTAACCTGGGTTGTGCCTTCCTGGCTCTGCTGTTTGTACTTCTCTTGATTTTAATAGTATCTCAAGGTCAGCAATGGCAAGTAGTTAAAGAATGGAGTTTTACAGTGTTATTCATACTTACTCTATATACCCTGTACATCATACTGTAGGTATAACATAGTGCATTATACATTCTTTATGCTATGTGCTTGTCTTCCTTCCTCTGGAGGAAGATTCACTGCTACTTTAAATATCTGTGTTGCAAAGCTTATTATAGGACTTCAGGACTGACATGTCCAGAATTACTATTACTAAAATTGTCACCTGTCTAAGCCAAGGATTAAACATTGCATGAGAAATTGCAAAGGGCAATTCCACACCATCAGGGTGTGTTGTGATTCATAATGAGCCAAAGGTTACATACTTGCAGTGCTTTGAGCAGACTAATTCCTGTACCACTTCATTCCTTGACCTATTATTGATTGTACAGAGAGTTTGTCTTGTTTAAAATCTGAGAATAACAGGCTGCACAGCACTAAGCTGTGTGAGACCCCCTCCGATGGAATATATTGATTAAAATATCAACTTAATTCTGGAGACATGGATTCTTCTGTTGGCTTTGCTACAGAATCCTTGGTGGGTCTTGGGTGGGAGAGTAGTGATGATAAAATTGTTATTTAATAGCTGCTTTGCTCTCAGAGTTGGGGGGAATGTGTTTTGCAAAAGTGATGAATGATTTTGAGTGCTCCTGTGTTTGGATGTACAACTTCATTTATTTGAAAAGGAACTGATCTGGGAGAATGGGGGGACCCCTGCTGTCAGCACTTCAGGGAACCCGGAATTGTGCACCCTGAAACTAAGGCATGCCAAAGGGGGCACTTTGCAAAACGAGGTGTGAACATTGTGAGAGGTAAATTCAAAAATACAGTTTCAAATGTTGCTGGTGCTTTGGATCAGCAGTTAAACTACTTAATATCTGCACTTCTCAGATGACAAGCTTTGTAAAAGTGAAGTAATGGCTAATAAGCTGTGACTCAGGAGGAACTACATTAGCAGCTACAATACATCTTCATAACTGTTGAAGTACCAGCATTTTTCAATCTCTTCCTGAAATAAAAGCAGGGATGTGAAATCACATAGGATTTCATAGTCCTAGATTTCTTCTTGCTGTGTGTAGCTCCATGTTCAGTCTCCTGCAGATTTCTGCTTGGTAGACTAATCACAAGCTCAGGTGTACATTGGCTCTGAGCAGGGGGGATCCAGGTCCACAGGAAACGAGGGCCTGGTTTGCTTTAAAAGAAAGTGATAGGGTATTGGGAAGAAGTACTATTGACTTAGGAGTTTGCAAGATGAAATGCTGGAGATATTTTGGGTGGACCAAATGGAGAGATTTAAGTCATTTTAGATTGTGTTCACAAACAAACTCCTTGGTTATCGCTTTACTTGGAGGGATGGAGGGGAGAAAGCATGTTCTAGAGCACACTAGGAAAAAAAAACCAAACTTTTCCTGTCATGTCAGGATAGTATTAAAACCCCTGAAGAGGGCAGGAGCCCTCATTTGCTCTTTGGAAACAGTCCTTCTGCCATGGAGCCCTTTCCCTTGGACTCTGCAGCACGTATGAGAGGGTGCTGATACGTAGCAGCTGTTTACTCATTTTCTTGCTCCCCAGCCTGTCTCTGCCTTCGCTCTGTCAGTGCCTTGACTTGCATTCTTAGTGATTCTGTTTCAGTATCCATCCAGGCTGAGCTGTGTGTC
This sequence comes from Pampusana beccarii, assembly GCA_013399365.1. Taxonomy (NCBI): domain Eukaryota; kingdom Metazoa; phylum Chordata; class Aves; order Columbiformes; family Columbidae; genus Pampusana; species Pampusana beccarii. The sequence continues at coordinate 72,979 of VWYH01004336.1, read as the reverse complement.
AGTTCACACAGACTCTGTTTTTAATTATCTCCATTTTCTGACGGGATCTCAGTGTAAAGCCAAACTGAATAATTATTGTGCTTTTTTTGGAGGTATTTTTATCTTTTTTTCTCCCCAAATGTTTGCTTTCACATTAAAAATTGATCAGAGTCTTGAGGTGGTTGCTTTGCTAGCAATTTTTTAGATTCTTGAGGATTTATTACTGCCTTTGACTGAGAGGCAAAGTCTCTTTATGTGTAACTATGAGAATGTGCTCTTCCATGAGCAAATATCCACTCTTCAGTTAACCCTTCCTTCTACGTTTTATGTTTGTTTCTTCAGTTCATCAGAAGAGGCACTATGAAGGGAAATATGATAGTGGTATTAATGCTATGACTGGAATGGTGTCCAGACGTATGATCAAGTTTGTAGTTAGAAGCAACGTTATCCAAACTGACATAGCTGTGGTGGACAGGGGAGCAGACAAATGTTCAGGCACTGAAGTCCTTCAGTATGGAAGAGAAAGAGGAAACTGAACTGAGAATAATACCCATTGTTCTATGTTAATGATCTTGAAGAACTATTAGGCAATTATTTTTGACTATTGATATGAGAGGAAAAGGGCAGATAGCTGTTGTGGGACAGAGAGGCGGAGGGATGTGATGGTGGCCTGTTGAAATATTGAGGGTTAGCTGGAGGAAGTGGATGGAGGAACTTGTAGTGCATGCTAACACTAATATCCCTATTGGATCTCTCAACTATTCCCAGTTAGGCACATCAGCTTCCAGGCTCAGAGGCACTCAGCGTTTCACTTGAGACTTGCAAATGCATTGATAGAATGTTTTGTGAAAAGATAATCTCATATTGCTAATGTGGTGTCTGTTTCATGAATTCATGTGAATTAATTCTGGTACGTGGTGGTTGCCTGTTTCACTCCTAAGCCTTCTGTGAGTGCATCAAGTGAGTGAAATGTAGGATATGTGAAGTTTGATACTTTTGTTCAGGGCGGGATGGGAGCATTTCTAGTGGTAGCTGAAGAAATGGCTTGGCAAATGTTGCTTTGGTTGCTCTGGTGTGGTTCTACTTATTGCACGTTGGTTTGTGGGAAACAGTTTAGCTCTATCTCCAGAGAGAACCACAGGGAGCACAGTGTGTTCCCAACAGATGAGGAAACAGCAATTGGGGAAATGGAGTAGGCTGTGTAGATAAATGGGAGGTTGAAGGATGTAGTAGGACAGATGAAGATAGAGAAGAGTAAGTTTGCTCTTATCTATCCATAATTTTTCCTTTCCTTTGTTCCCTTATCTCATATACCAGTCTTAATTTCTTGCATGCTCTTTATCCTTTCATTTCATTAGGCTATGGAGAAACTCTGGAGAGCATGACCAGAATGTGTGTAAAAATTTGGAAATGAAGGGGAGAAGAAACAAGTACTGTTCTTGCCAGTGTCCTCCTTTTCCTTGGACACTTCCTCAGTTTCAAATCAGCAGATGGAAATCCAATCTCCAGCACTTGGATTCCTCCTGAGTATCACCTTACAAAGCTTTGATCTGCCTGTCTTCCTACCCTTATTATCAGGAAAACTCTGACTATGAGCAAAGCTTCGTTAGCTAAACAGTCAAATGCTCTGCTAGCACCACAAGCCTGTTCCAAGAGAAAGTTCTCAGTACATAATCAAGTAGCTGCTAAATACAAAGGCAGTTAGGAGATTGTGGTTCCTTAAGAATGGCACAAGCTTGTGGTGTGTGGTTTGCTTTTTTGTTTGTTTATTTTTTTTTAAGCTCAGGGATGTTGGTTAGTTCATACATAATAGATATCCTTTGTGAATTACTAAATAAAGAAAAAAGTGTAACAAAATCACCTCAAGTCCCCTTGCTTTTGAAATCAACTGGAGCTTTTGCTGGTAACTTAGTGGAGCTGAGATTTCTCACCATCTGCTTCATTAATTTCTTCCCATCCAGGTGAAGTCAAAAAATGACTCCAGTTCCAAAAGGATTCACAGTGTTTTTAAGGAAGCAATAAGGATGCTGCAAGAAAAAGGGGTGGTTTTCCAGAAACCTAGTAGCTCCAAGGACTTATACCATGTAAGGAACTGAGCTGTAGTTGCAACAAGTTCAGGGATATGACTTTCATAGCCAGTAGAAACAGTAGTAATGTTTCAGAAATAGAATTTTTTCAGAAAGATAAGCTAGACATCCAAGTGCTGCTTATCTTCAGCTTATTTCACAGTTGCTTTTGCCTCTGTATCACCCACTGAGTTGTTCTCTTTGTAACTCAGCACCAGACTGAAGCACTGCTGCAGCTCCAAGTGCAGTCTGTGTTCGCTGGGTTGCCAAACTGTGAGCTGAGGCAGCTGAGCACACAAGCCTGGGACCTGGGATGGTTCTCTTTATCGGAGTGGGTTGAAGCTTGGTGTGCTGCTGAGTTGGTCGCCCTCTTTTGGGTTGAATCCTGGTGTATCATGTTCTTCACCTAACTCAGGTATGCTGATAATATAAAAATAACTGAAGATTTAATGTTCGTTATTGATCTCGGAGGCAGTGTATAATGCAGACTGTAGTTATGACAGTATTAGTTTAGAATACATCATGGCTTTGGATTGCTTTTCAATGGCTGTGCCGTTTGCTGTGAAATAGACTGCTATAAATTGCCAGTTTCTTCTGTTTTCTCCAGGTGACTGACCATGATAAGGAGCTGCTTAAAGTGACCCTTGATGTGATTAAAGAGGACTGTCAAAAACCCAGGCGTAAGTAGCAGTGTGATCAGGGCTCCTATGAGCTGGTGCTGATTTATTGATGACAATATCTCCTCCTGCTGCTGGATTACATATGCTTCTTGTCTTTACCCTTGAACTCAGAGCTAAGTTGGTGGTGCAGCTAATCACTATAGCTAAAGCAGGAGTGCAAGGGCAGCTTCCTGTGAGCAGGGAGAGAGAAAGAGCAGGTGTGCCCAGCAGGAGGCAAACCTCTCCGATCTGAAACAAGTAGCTATTATTTTAGATTTGTATCTTTTAAGAATACTTGGTGTTTGGGAGGAACCAAGTGTAATGAAGTTAGGTCAGCACCTAGCCTCTGTTGCTTTGCGCTTTGAATAAGTAGCAAATCTTGCTAGTTCAGTTTCTACAGGGGAGTTAACACAAAAGTGACCCTGCAGAAAGGTGAAATCCCCACCTACATAAAGTCAACAATAAAATTTACTTAAGTCATTAGGATATTCTCTGTAGATTTTAAGCTTAGGTAGTGCTCAGGTGGTTGTCCTTTGCAGTTAAGTATTTCAGTCTAATAAAATCCACTTCTTTTCAGCTAATGTACCTCATGTGGCTTCTGAGTTATCCCTGTCCCTCAAGCCTGTTGTGTCATATTGCCGTAGTGATAGCTTGTGCTTGACTTGAATGTCTACTAATTACACAGGTACATTGCTACAGAGTTTCTTTCAATTCATTGGGTAGAATGTGTCAGCAGGGATCACTTGCTGCTGAAGTGCAGCTATTTGTGGGATAGAATACATTCTAGTACAGAATAAATGACTGACTAGAACATAAGGCATATGATCTTTAATTGCTCATATCCTCGTACTGTCATAACTACTGTAGTGCTTGTAGGACCTGGTATGTGATGGTTATCCTGAAAAAAGGCTATGTGAAGTGGTATTATTTTTGAGTTTTCAACTGGCTACCTTAAGCAGTGGTACAATTGTAGACAAGGTTTGTAGGTGGAGGTGAGAGTTCTGTGTCTTTGTTGGATGGAGGGAGTGGATGTTACTTGGCATGCAGGTGAAGATGGGCTCATTTGCCCAAGGCTGCTTCAGTGCTGCAAGTTACCGTAACACATTGTTTTATTGTCTTTCATCCAATTAACAAATACAAATATCTCTGTAAAAAGACAAATCATTCCTCTACTTACTTTACACATCATCTATTTCTGCTGGGAACTCTTCTTTTTTTTTTTTCTTTTTTGTATAATCGTGCCACTATAAAGACCAGAACCTGTATACAGTTGACACAGGGCACTAAGCAACCTCCTGGTGTTTAACTGCCCTCTGGTAAAGTACTCTCAGTTCTCCATGAGAGGTTGGGAAGTTATTTCTCTCATTCAGGAGGAGTCAACAACAGAGAGAAACCCACAGATCAGTCACAGAAAAGACTCCAAAGAGTCCTGAGCCCACAAAGCCACGTTTTCCACACTGAGCAGCTTAAAAATAGCAACTGCTTTACAAAGCCTGTTGTTCTCCTTAAAGATTTCCATCTACTTAGTTTCCTGTTGTAAAGAGGACAATTTCCAGGTCAGTGTCTCTTTCTCTGCTAGTCTTCAGAAGGACGTTGTCAGTAATAGAAGATTGTGAGAAGGAAAGCCAGGAAGCTTCTGTCAAAACCAACAGGGAACTGCAGATATTTTATTGTCAGTGAGTGATGCAAGAGCACAGAGCTCGATGTAGCTGTCGGCCCCCCTCTGCTGGTGGGCTGGCAGTCAGTCGCCCGCTTGGCCTTGACTGGTGAGCAGGCTCGTAGTCAGAAAATAAGCCTCAAGGGCTTTTACCTGTTTGTTGCAAGAGATTCCTACCCATTTTCCTTCAAGAGTAACATTAATCTTCCATGACAGGAAGACTGATTTGTGATAAACGGAACACTTCTCTCCAATGAATTACTTCTCTGCCAGTTTTGAAGGCAATGCCTCACCCCATTGCAGTTGTGACACATTCCCAGGCCCAACCCAGTTGCCTGGAAATATTGTACAAATAAAAAAGTCCTCGGAGTGCCTAGTCGGAGCTTAGCAAACCCTGATCTGTAATAGGCCAACCTGACAATGCTAGTCCTTGCCTCCAGTTGTAATTCCCAACAGCCTGATCTAAAATGCCCCCTTGTGAGGCCACTGTGGGTCTATCTAGAGGCTTAAGACAGGAAGAAAAGGATGACTATACATTTTGACTCCAGACTGAACTGCAAAATGGTAGACTTGGTCCAGATTTGTTTTCTGGTTTTTGTTTGTTTGTGGGTTTTTTTTGGTTGGTTGGTTTTGGTTGTTGGTTTTTTTTTTTTTGTTGGAGACTTTTTGTTTGGTTGGTTTTTGTTTTGTTTTGACAAATTTGCTCTGGTTTTAGGCTTAGATGAGGCTAATAGTAGAGAGGAAAAGAACCAAACCCCTCGAAGTTAATTTTAATATGTCAAAATGGACCCTGCGTGAGATGTCCACAGTGGGCAAATGGTAGTTGTTTTGTAACTGTCCTCTCTGATACTGGTAGTCAAGCAAGGCAGTTAATCCCAGCTTGGTTTACTGAGGTAAACTGGTAAAGCTGGCGAACAAAAGCTAAGACCCAGTATTTCCTAAAAGTTGGGCTGTAGACTAGGAGTGTTTCTGGGTCACTTAATGATTATACACACCTGCAGCTACCCCAAAATGCCATTTTCTACCAGCATCTAGGAGGAAAGTATGTATTGTACTGTGGGGTAACACCTGAGTCACTAATCTAATTCATTGAAACTTAAGCTCTGTTACCATAGATCAGGGATGGGCAGTTTGACCTTCTTATGACAAACCTATGACTAATGCAAAATGCAGCTACCCACTTTGTTTGCAACAACAGTCACTATGGCCAGACGGAGAAGGCATTGTTCTGTTCTCTGCACTTACCTAGGGTGGCGGATGCATTTTTGGCTCCCAGCAACAAAGGTCTTTCATCATGTTCCATCACTGACTCAAAAGAAATATCTTTGCCTGAATCACAGGCTAATAGGAATTAGGCTGCACAGTTTATTTGCACTGCCTCCTATCTACCAGTGACTTTTCTCAGCAGCTTCTCAGGCAGTTCTGGGGCTCAGCTGATTCTGGAGTAGAGACTGGCACAAATAAAAACAAAGGCAGCAACAACAAAAATACAGGGACCTCTCTGGCCCATGGCAGTTTCTCAGTGCCCTTATCGAACTTACATCATGTGAGCTGAGGATGAGGAAGGTCATTTGTGCTGATGTCTCATGCTAGTTTTCCGTTGTTAGCCATGGAGGACAGATGAATCTGTTGTGGAATTCAGCACTTGGGGAAAGTGGGAGCCTGCAGCACTGATGATCAGTGGGTTTGCAGGGTCTGTTGGGGAAAATGTTGACTGAGGCAGCTGAGCTTCAGATGATGGCTCCAGCAGGCACACAGTAGCTGTAGGCAACACTGCAGCCATTAAGGACCTTTGTCTCTGGGTTGCCCTCTAGGATTCTCTTCTCTTATACACATTCAGGGCTTATTCCTCGTAAAAGAAGGTAAAATTTGATACTGAAATTCTGTGACTTTCTACTCTCATAATTGTCTGAGTAGTCTGAAGGACTAGGAAAAATTTCTTCACAGAAAGGGTTGTCAAGCAGTGGAACAGGCTGCTCGGAGATGTGGTTGAGTCACCAACCCTGAAGGTGTTTAAAAGACATATAGATGAGGTTCTTAGGGACATGGTTTAGTGCCAGAGTTAGGTTATGGTTGGACTGGATGATCTTGAGTGTCTCTTCCAGCCAAAATGATTCTATGATTCTAGTTGCAGGGATGGGATTGCGTTGCTAGGTGAATGCAAGTTGCACTGTAGCAGTTTTTCCACAAGATGCCAGCATTGGGCAGGCAGTTACAGGTCCTGGCCACAGACCTTTCTGTTACGGCTGTTTTTGAAGCTGAGTGTGAGCAAAGGGATTTTAATTTGGTTTCTTCTGCAGTTGCAGAAACTGCATGGCTTGCATAGGTGTACAGTTGAGGTACTCTGATTAACCTTGTCATCAGGTTGTACTGAATGAGCTCTGTATATTAGAGTTTGCAAGACTGATTATCTTTTACCGTTGTTACTCATTACAGCCCTGACGCTTACCAGAAAAGTCAGCTGATAATTGGGGAACTGTAGGCATGGACTGGATCTCTCCACTCTGAAAACATGCGTCTCTGCTTTAGTACCTAGGACATTCTTCCTCTGTGACAGCTGTGGGTTTTTTCATGACTACTTTGGATTGTAATAGTTAAAAAGAGACTGAGACTAAAGTCTTTCCTCTATACCTGACTGCATTTTCCTCTTTTTCTGAAGATGCTGAAAAAGGCTGCCATTTCCTCCATGTCCTGAGTTGTGTTCAGCAGAGCTACAACCCCTCTCTGGCTGAAGTGGTGATGCACCGCGTCTTGGAACTGCTGGAGAGTAACAGTGATGTTGTCAGCACTATGGAAGGATATTATATAGCATTTTAAAGAGAGAAGATAAGATACAATCATTCTGTTCCATTCAGGATAAAGGAGAGAAGGAGAAATTGAGTGACCCTGAAAGGCTGCTATTATCTGGTCTGGTCTACATGAGGAAAAAAAAGAACATTCTCATTCTCCAAATGCTATTTTTGTCCAGCTCCTAAGAAGTTGTCCAAGTACTTGTTTTAATATTCTTGCTTACTTCCTCGCTATTCCTAGTGAAAATTGTTATCAAACTGATTCTGGACATCCTAATATAGCAGGGGCGCTGGAAAAGAAGCTGGGCTTTTTCTCTGCAGTAAGATGTGACATAGCTGTCCTCACATTTACATCCAGTGAGCCCTAAAGAAAAGTCACTGCTAGAGAGGGCTGTTTAGAGCAGTGATCATGTCAGAACTTCTTTTTCTGGCTTAAAGACTGATCTTGTGGTCTTTCCATATGGTAATAGCTGTGTATCTTTCTTTTTATGTGTACTTTATAATAGCTAGAGAAAGGACGTGCAGGATAATAGCTAGAGAAAAGGCCAAGGAGGTGAACAATCGAAAGATTTGCCTGTCCTTCCTGGTAGTGTTGGTGTACCCGTGTCTGTAAATATGTATTCCTGAAACTGCCCAGCCTTCCCACTACTAAAGCAGTCCTCACCTTTCTTGGAAAACTAATATTCAGAAATGGGGTCCTGCATCCCGCCCATCCTGCTACCTTGCCCACTGCTTGTCAAGCATGTCTGGATTCCCCTGGCTACCGTGTGTGCTACTGATGCATATTGTGGATTCTGTTCAGACCAGGATTCTCGAATCAGCCTTCATTTTTAAATTGCTTTCTACATCACAAATGGTAAACCTTAAATCAAATGCTTTGCAAAAGAAAATACGAAAGCCAGGAAGACCCACTGTAATCTCCATGCTCCCTGTTGCCTTTTGTGTCTTCTATGCCTTGTCACCTTTGGAGAAAAATACTATCCATATCTGTGCTTGAAGAGGAACACAAGACATTGATGAAATAACATTGGCCTAAAGAAGGTTACCATGCAAGATGTTTAATCTGGAATAATCAGAACTCCGTTATAAGCCACAATTCAAAGCCCAGAACTCTTCATTATTTATCCTCAGAGAGGGCTTGCTGCTGCAGGGGCTTGTCCGTTTAATTTATTTGTTTAATTAGTGGTGTGAAGGCGAGACCTTTAACTTGAAAAGAGTAGAAAGCATTCAATGTAGCCTTCCTCTTTTCTCTGCACCTTCCCTGTAGCAGCTGAAACAGCAGACTCCCAGGAGGCAGATGTAATGGTAAAGCCCTATAAGGATTGACATAGCTGGGAAAAATAAACCATGTGCGTGAGGAAAGCCAGTGAGTAGCCCCACGTGTGCCAGGTCTCTGGTTTATTGTTGTATTATAGGCCTCATTCCAAGCCCTGGCTGCAGTGAGATACAGGCTAAGAGAAGGGCATGACAAAATATTTGGCATTTGCATTCAGAGGCCTGTGGAAAACTCTGGCCTTAAAGAGATGGTGCATTTATCCATAGTGGAAAACTATGTATGAATCATTTTTTTTTGCTGTAAATTCTGTACTTGCTGCAGGGCTCAATAGCTGGTTTCCCTGCAGGCTGCCCTCCTGGTGTTGCTGCTCTGTTTTGAGTTGGGTACCTTCCTGTCAGGTTTTAATAGGGGCCTGAACAGGTGCTGAAAGGATGTACCTGTGCAGAAGGAAATAAAAGAGAAAAGGATTTAAAAAGAATTGCAGAAGTCTTCCCCCTGCTCCCCTCCCTGAATGTCTCTGGAAAGCAGGGAAAGAAGTCCAGATTCTGAGTGATGTGGCACTGAGGGGAATTGCAACTTTAATTTATGTCTACAAAAAGGTCTGGTTGGCCACAGGGGTGATTTGCTTCTCGGATTCGTGCTCTGATTACAGATCAGTTTGAAGTGATGCTTAAAGACAAAGGCTGTCTATGGGAAAAGTAGTTTGGAATATCGATTCCTAAATCCAGGCTCCCTTCAGGAGTTAACCATATGTTACTACTTGATCATGGGCAAGTGGCCTACTTGGCATGAATTTGAAGATATTTTAAAGGTAAGTATGTGGTGTCTTGGACCATATGGAAGAGTATGGCAACTAATTTAAAAAAGCACTACTAGCTCAGTGAGACAGGTGATCCCCTCTCTTAGGTTAGAAGAGAGGCAGATTCTGGTTCTCCTGAGGGTGTCAGCCAAGTGTGTGAGCTGGACAAGTTTTGGGAGAGAGCTGCAGCAGCTGAGTCTTGGAGGAAAATGTAGTCTGGAGATTGTATTGTTCTTTAGGGCCTCTTTAAAATAAATTAATACTAAAATAGGATTATATTTTTGTTCTTTGCAGCTTGGATAGTCATACACACAGCATCTAATGTTTTCTGTTGCCTTCAACTTTGATGCTGCCTTACCAGTGTTTTACATGCATTTCTGCGTGTAGAATCTGCCTAACACCCCTGGCCACCTACTTTCTATGCATTGGAGGTTGATGCAAACACAAAGTGTCTTCCCTCTCTGTTCTGCCCCTGTTGCAGTTTAAAAGCACTGATCAACTGTGAAGTGTCAGAGATGAGGTGAGCAGAATTAATCTCAGGAAAGATGGATAAGTGACTCTGGAAAGAATGTGTCCTTGGAAGTGTTTCAGCCAGTCCTTGCTGGCGATACAGGACTCTTGTGATTGAGGGTGCATCCTTTTGAAGATTGCTCCCTAGTAACAGGAAAAAGGGATTTTTCTCATTTGAATTAACTCAGGAAAATATGAATGAACACAAAGGAGCCTACAGTTTTTACACGAGTGAAAGGTTAAAGTAAAATTAATGGAGGAGTATACATTTAAGTTATACAGATTCTAATTCTGAAAAACTGTACGGCCTAGTTGTGCCTTAAGCTTGTGTGCTGTATTTTTTCCACAGTAGCCACTAAACACAGGCTAACACTCTAGTGCTTTCCCTCTCTTGTACCTACAGGGAATACCATACGCATATGCCTGCGCAGAAGTACCCCAGCCAGCCGTGGGAGCACAGAGCGCACTGTGGGTTGATTTACCCATTTACTCAGTATCTCTACAGTGTGTTTCTATGACAGCAGTCTAGACATATGCATAGTAGTATAAGTCACCTTTATGTAAGTCTAACTACACACACTAGGGCTTTTACTGCTAATAAACTGCCTCTCTGTTTAAAGATCATATCCTTAACCAAGAGAATCATATCATGCACACTTGTTAAAATTCTTGGACTTAGACCACACCTACACAATATTGTGCAGAACATTCAGTGAAAGCGCACTTTCTTGTTTTGTTTAATTTGAAAACTCATTAGGCAATACAATTACTACTGGTTTGTTAAAGGACTTTGAAGGTGGCATTTAAATGTAAAACTGACAAGTGAGAATTCATGTTGTACGACTGCTTCATGGCCAGTTCCAGTTTCCATAGAAACAGTTACGGCAGTAAAGACAGGTAAGTAAAATGGAGTTTTTAAAAGCAGTCAGCATCTTTGTGTTACTTTAAAAAGGTATGCTTCCATAGAAATGCAGCACCTGAGAGCAAAAATTACCAGTGAATCTTAATTTTCTATTCTAGCAAAATGTAAGGTGATTGCTTTTCTGGTGAGGAAACAAAGGAACAACTCTACCTTCAGCCCCTGCCACCTGCTTAGGTGAGAGAAGAGATGAGGTTGCTTCATGCCTCAGTTTCCCTCCTTTGTAAACTGGGGATAATACAGCTCCCTGTGTAGGGCATAAGCCTCAGTTTTCCTTTGTTAGTCATTCAAAGCTCTTGAGATCTATTGGTGGGAGCTGTTAGCAAAGAACTCTGTGAAAGTGGATGAATGGATAGATGCTGGAGTGGGACTTAGTTCTAGTCCAAGCCCCTTTTTGCTAATAGCTTTATCTTTCTCCACCTCTCTTTCCATGCATATTGCTTTGCACACCTTGTCTTTTCACTCTCCAGGTTCTATGAGGTAATGATGGTCTCCCTGGTTTCATTTGTACCAAATATTTTTCCTGGAATCATGTTTCCTCTTATGACTTCTTAAATGACCTCTTAGAAATCCAGATAAATGAGTTCTGAGTGTTCTTGTTCTCAAATCTTTGGATTGTAAATTTGTACCCATGCGGGTATGTATTTTACACAAGCTACCTGGTAAATTAAGCTCTTCTTGCAAAGTAATAAATGAAAAATTTAAAGACTGGCTACTTGACTGAAAGCTGTTATTTTTTTTGATCTCTCCATACTTGTGTATTCCAGTGATGAACACCATAAATAGAAGGAGTTGCTAATTCATTATTCAGAATGAGAATTTATCCATGAGCAGGCAGTGAGGCATGGAGCCACATGGAGAATTATGAGACGAAGTACTGAAAATCTGCTTGTCAAAGAAATGCAGCTTGATTTACTTTTAGGGTAAGCAAATCCTGTGGGGAAAAGATGTGCCTAGCGAAGGTTTCTATCTTTATACTTACCTCTAAGTGGGAAAGGAGCAAGTTCAGATCCCATGGGCAACCTGAATTTTGAAACTTCCTGTCAGTGCAGTGCTATGTTTTTTATTGCAGTCTTTCAGCGTAGTCTTCAGACCTCCTGCCCCAACCCTACAGGCTCGCGAGCAAACAAAAGTTCAGCCGCAGAGATAAAAGAATAGTTATAATAATTGGTTACCATCCTCCACGAGCCCCAGCATTACAGAAACATTTTTGTGGATGTTTGTTGGCAGCGGGGAAATGCTGAGCCAGGAATCTTGGGTTTCATTCCCAGCAATATGCCCTGTCAGGCATAGAGGCTTTCCCCCTAATTTCTTTCATCTATTTCTGCTCTACACTCTCTCCTCTAACTGTCATTTCTCAAGCCCTTCATTTCATTCACTGTCTCACGGTTCATCTCTGCACCACGGATCCTGGCCAAAACTTCTTCCTCTACTTGGTTGCCTTTTTCTTTCCTCACTCCATATATCCTTGTTGTCATCTGGCAATTGAAAGCTTCAGTAGAATCCCCTTGCTTGACTGAGCTGGCACTGTTCGCAGCCCGTTCGGATTCCGGCAGGCTGGGCTTCACCCTTGTCTAGGCACCAGAAGGAGCAGATATCATCCAGTTCACTCTCGAGCTGTCTTTCCCATGGAGTTTGCAGCAGGAAAGAGCTGCAATTTCAGCAAAACACCGCTTTTTCCACTCCACCCTCCCAAAGACCCAGGAGTGCCCTCAGAGATTCTAGGGGTGAGGGTTTTTGCAGGTATCCAAGTACAAAAGAAATATCATTAAAAAATAAACCACTTTTCTCTTGCCCAAACAGGAGCGAGCACAAGTCACACTCCACCAGAAGCTATCTGCCTATCCCTGCCACTTGCAGGTCCTTGCAGATTTCATTGCAGACGTGGTCTGTAAAATTCATGTGGACTTCTAGTTTGTGCGTCTGCTAGTTAGTGTGTCCCCTTGTAGCCTGTTTTTTTCTCAGAAAGTGTAATCATACTCTAATGTGATTTTTACTGTGTGTCTGAGTGCTTGTCAACTTCTGTCCCACCACCCCAAGTGACTTAGTACTCTGTTGGCTAGTTAAGAGGGGTGAGGGATGCTGAGCTGTTATGGTCTTGAACATTTTTAGAAAATGGATGCATTGATAGAAGAGGGAAGCCCAAATTAGTGCCTTCATTGAAGGGAAGGAAGAAGCTCAGTCATACAACACTAGAGAAACCACGTAAGACAGTTCCAAGGAACCTGGTTTTGTAACTTCAGTAAACTCAGATGCCACAAGAAGTGCTTGTTCTGAAATGCTCTTGCGAGAAGTAACTGGACTGTTCTTCCTGAAGTTTGCTCCTAAAGATCACACCAAGGCAGATATTTGTGATGGAAACTGCCGATCAAACCGTTAAAATTTGGTAAAGCTATAGCATCTACAGCAGGGTACAAAGTTAAGTAACTGATTGTTAAGAATGTCACCAGCCCATTCCTACTAAGATCCTTTCAGTGTGCAATGGAGGCTATACTAATCTAGTCACAGTAATTTACAAGTTGAAACCAGCCCAGCTTAACAAGATTGCCTGAGCACAGCATAACCAGGAATTTGCTAGTGAAAGAAATAACCTAAAGGAACTATTTTCAGCAAGTGTTGAACCACGGAACAGTGTGGTGCCAATTAGCTTGGCACAGCATGTCCTACAGCTCTTGTTTTAGCTTGCTTTTTGTTATTGATTGGAAGAATGAGTGCTCCTTCCCTACCAACTAGAACTGGAGCTCTCTGCCACCTTGGCCTGTGATGAACCAGTTGAGAATCTACAAGCATGTAAAAGCCAAAACGTCTGCTTGTCTTCCTTGAAAACCAGAGGAGTGGCTGCAGCTAAGCCGCTGCTTCCATAGAAGATTTAGGCTGGGACATCTAGTTCCTTCCTCTTCTTCTTTTTTAATTTCTCCAAGTTAAAAGCAAAACAGACAGGAAAGTCGTCCCGCCTCTGCTGTGAACAAGGTAAGACGAATTGCAAATATGTGTCACTGCATAACAGCCAGCGGGGTTAAATGGAGTACGTGCCAAGTCTCTTATTGACCTGGAAAGCTCATGGTTTCTCCCAGGAGTGGAGATCTCATCCAAATATTGCAGCGATATTTGGAAATAGGCGGGAGGAGTCAGTTCCCTCAAATGTTTTCCCCAACAATAGAGTCATGCAAGCCCTGCAGGCCTACCTGATTCTAACACATGCTTTTCTTGGCCAGGTGCGACAGTGGTAGGGAAATGAAAAGGGCGCTGGGAATTGGATTTTTCTCCTCTTGCCAAAATTTAAATCATTGACATTGAAAGTGTAGGACTTGTCCTTGCGTGCATGTAAAACTCTTCTTTGCTGTAATGTCCACAAAAAGCCCAAAAGCTATAACAAGCCAGCTGGTGTTCTCAAACTACTGCCCCCATGCTGACTGATACTCTCTCATTGTTTTCTTCCTTCACTTTGTCTTCTTTTCCCCAATAAAGTCTCTGGCACTTAATTTCCTGGTTCAAAGTAGTTATAGCCTCTCTCTTTGTCCTTCTGTGAATAGAGTGATCCCAGACTAACATAACAGGAGCAAACTGATACAGAGAGGAGTTTTTGTTGGAACTCTGAACGTAGGAAAGAGTGAGAAATACAGAAGAAGCTGAGAGAGGAGGATTTAGCACAAAGATGTTTGAAATTAGTCCTGTTGAAAAAGGCTAAGCAATAATTACTTAATGATGCTTTAGACATCTGTTTCAGAACAGGCAGCAGGTGTTACATATAATGAAACCAAGAACTTGTACTATTTTATTTTCTGCAATTAGAGAGCAGGGGAGGAAATGAGGGCAGGAAAAAATGGAGTAAGAACATTTGTCATAAACAGCTGGGCACATTTATATAGAGCACAGTAATATTTATATGCATTTCCTCTGCCTTCCTGATGCTATCCTTTAATAGTTCCTCTGTTCTGCAGGGTATTTTGTCCTTTCTAAAAGACCAATCCCTTAGATGCTCGAAGTTAGATGCTAAAGTAAGAGTTGGCCAAAAAAATGCTTTTAAGGATCAAAAAGTTCAGGCCAAGGTAATTGTCACCCAGATGCTGTTACTGACTGACAGCAATGGTCCTGGGGAAGGAGCTGCCTGTGGCTCATGGGTGGTCTCTGTGTCCCAGTCACTAGCGCAATGCCTGAGAAAGGCTCCCGTTAGTGAAATGGTCTCTAGGGTTGCATGCTGCTGCATGGCCATGGCTTAAAACATGCCTGGATCCAAATAAATGCCTGGAATTACGTGGATGGTGTGTCCACTACTCCAAGCTGAAAAGCATACCTGCACCAGGCCCTGCTAGAGAAACCATAGCTCCACTTTCCACAAGAAATTATCTGGTTTGGGCTGATCTCATTCCTTCTCCAAGCAATGAACATACTACAGAGCATTTGGTTTTCCAAGCACCTCCACTACTGCCTTACAAAGTCTGATCTGGTAATGACTGGGGAAAAATAAATATTATTTGTGTCTACCTGTGGGGTGAAGTTGCTGCCGAGGAGGTCCAAAAGTGCTCCTCCTAAAGAAATCTCTATGCTGGGAGAACCACTTTGCTTTTCCATGAAGGTAACCTAAAAAAAAATAATAAAATCACTGCACTCTACTACTGAGTGGTAGGGATTGCATGTTACAGATTTCTACTTACAGTGTTGAGCTTGTGCTTTTTTCATTTATAGCCTAACTGCAGTTCCATGACTAACTTTGCATAAGCTTTCACTGATGCATTTTTATAATTCACAGTCCATCAGTCAAATGTTTGGTTTTTTTTTAGTTTGGATATTGGCAGATAAACTCTTTTACTTTCTCTAGGGGATGTGCAGACAAATAAAATTACTGTTTGGTTCCAGGAGAGGTTGAATGAGTGAAAATAATGAACACAGAAATTAAAGGTTTAAAGGGCTTGGTGGAAATTTTAAATCTGTTAATACAGAGGACTTGGTGTCCATGTATATACTTAGAGGTAACACGGGAAGAAAATGCAAAGAAAGATGACTTCTTCCTAGATTGACTTATTTGTAACAATTCTGCATTTTTAGTAATGGGTTGCCAAGTTTTTTGCAGAGGATGAGGGAGAAGCCAGCCTTAAAATATGCTATTTTGAGAGCAGTGAGACCAACTGAAGTCAGGAATAGAATCCAAGAAGCAACCTGGGGAATCCCAATCCCAAACCTGTGATCAGTTTGACAAACTTCAGCTGTCTCAAAGGTAAGCCTGACATTTATATAATACATAAAGTGTGCTTTGGACTTGCTTTGTTTTTTTTTTTTTTTTTTTAACAATGTCAACAGATATCTACAAAGCCTTCGTAACAATGGATAAGTACAAGGTGTACGTGGATGAAAAACAGTCTGCAATTTGCTTTTAGTACCCTAAACAGAGCACACAACACACATACTGCGGTTGGGAATCCTTCATCCACAACTTTGGTTAGAAAGGACTGAAAATAATGTTAGTCATGAAAGGGTTAAATTGTAAGATAACTGCTTCAAGAAAAAGATAATCTATAATTTAAGTCAAGAGGGCAAAGCAGCTCTTTCATAATGTAAGTAAAAGCTGTTATGCCGTTGGGAAAGCATGTACACTGCTAGCAGGGGGAATGATTATTCTGCTTTTTCCATTATACCAGATTGCAGATGGGCTGATAAAGCGGCACTTTCTGGTGAGGGGCTGGGAGGGGAAGGGGCACGCTGCTGTGCTGGGGCGGGGGCTGCTCTGCCAGGACTGCAGATTGTTCCTTCAGCTCCCTTCTACCACACTAGCTGGGCCTATTTATCTCCAGAGTGAATTTTATTTGAAAAGCAGTAATTTCCCAAGAAGACAAAAAGCAATTGGCTTCTAAAAAATAGGAAAAAAAAAAATCACGTCTTGCTTTGTGTTCCGGAGTTTGAGATTTGAATGCCAGACAGGCTCTGCTATTCTTGTCACTCCTATCAAAAGACGTGTACGTTGAAACCCTGAAGTGGAAGGAGTGCACGGAAAGCAGCCCTTTTAAGAAGCTGACGTTTTGTACGTACAGAAGCTGAGATGGGAGAGTAACAAAGGCTCTGTGTTGTGCTGTTACACATCAGAGCCAAAAAAACCCTAAGGGGCACATCTCCAGTACCATGTCTAGCAGATTATGCATGCAGCTCTAGTTGCCAGTAATGAGTTGTGCGTCTGATCTGTCATGCACAGCACTGAAACACTCCCCTTCCCACAAGGGGCTGAGCTCACAGGGAACTTTGCTTCCCCCCAGGGTGCTGAGCACCATTGGAGCCTCTCTTGGCGAACAGGAGAGGAAAACGCTGTGTTCAACCTGGCTGCCCAGCCCTGGCAAACAGGAGAAAAAAAACCCAAACAAAAGAAAAAAGCCCCAACACAAAACCAAGAAAGAAAGGTCATCTTTAAAAGCAACTCAAGCCACTACAGACAGGGCTGATTTAATATTCAGGGGGCTTTACTTATCTACAGTGATACGCCATGAATTAATAAGAGGCATCAGAAATGGCTCTAATGGAGCACAGAAAAGGCTGTTCCTTGTTTTATTTTCTCACTGGTTTCATGATCCAAGTGTTTTCAATTTACAACTCAAATGCTTATTTACAAAAAATTCGCCAGCATGACAAAGTCCTCTGGAAATATGAAAAGTCAAGTAATGCTGCAGCTCGGAGACCGTCGCACACACGTTCTGTCATGCATCAGCTTTTGCTGTAATTGGAGCACAGTCTGGGTTGTGGGGCTGTAGCTGTATTAGATCTGTGAGGCTAATGTGATTACCTGTTTGGTCCAAAAAAAAAAAGAAAAATAAATTCTTTGCTCAAATACCTACCTAGCAATTGAGTAGAAAAGAAAGCTTTTAAAATACTTGTTTATGTCAGTCTTTAGAAGTCTGAATTTCTCAGGGTATTCCTCTGGTTAATTTTATTGGAAGCATGAGTCCATAAAGGTGAATTATTAAATCAGCTGCTGATATTAATATATGTGTTAAAACTTTTAATAATAGCAGTGATATTGCCCTGTGATGATAAGACTTCAGTAATGGAGTCTTTAAGAAAAAAAACATAAATACCAGGAGACTTAGGATTAATATCCCTAAAGTTAGTCACTTTCCTACAAATTCGTGGTGCCCCGGCCTGTGTGTTCATGGTCCTCATCGGGTACAGGCTCTTCTGCACATGGGGTCAATCACCCAGCGAACCCACTGCGCTCTTTGCTGTGTACTCAGGCTTTTTGTTGTTCCGTCCCAGCCGCCAGAGCCCGGCTCTCCAGCACAAGGCTGGGAAGCGCCGTCAGCTTAATTTTCCCAGCTGCTGCCTGAGAGAGGAGCAGATTTTCGCAAGCCTGCAGCATAATAACGGGTTTCAGTTATTTTTCTGCCAGTCTTGCAATAGTCTGGGATCGGACTCCCACTAGACTGGGTGTTGTACATATTTTAAAAGAACAATCCATGCCCCTAGCAACATACATTTTTCCTACGTAGCTGGAGGGGTGCAGCAAACAAACAGGGAGAGCAGAAGGTGGCGATGAGCACAAAACCAGCAGATGACGGAGGAGGAAGGGAGCCAGAGCTGAACAAGGGCTGGGCAGGTTTCACAGATGGAAAGGGTTGGCCAGAGAGGTGGAGAATCAAGTTGTCTTGAAAAGAGGAAAGGTCGAACGGTGGACCAGATGCCATCAAAATACAGGGTAGAGGCCAACGGAGCACAAACCCCAAGGCACTAGTCTCAGGTTTGAGTGAAAATAGCAGCTACTTCCTTAGAAGAGCAGATAAGAAGAATACCATAAAAAGATGCCAGTTAGTAAGAATGTCAGGAAGGATGGGGCAGAGTGTGTGGAGAATGATGTTATGTTGTCTCTTCTCTCACAATGAAATGTTTTGAAAGCCGATTTAAAACAAACCCTGAGTGTTTTTAATGATGGAGAGCAACTTTTCTTTTTGGACAGGGTGATAGGAGAAGGCGATGGAACGTGTGATATATATTGGTAATGGCTCACAAGAAAGAGGCATCCAATAACCAAAAGAGTGGCCAAGCCAGGCATATTTTTATCAATGGGTTATTTGAATATTTACATTTTCAAGGAAGAATTTTCTTTGTTTGCTCTACACACCAGGGACTTCTTGGCCAGTCTAAACAGAAAAGGTTTCTAATGTAAATAGTTGTTCTGCTGCCTTGTGTCATGCGTGAGGATTAGAGGTGGGAAGTCTCTCAAAGACGAGGGCAGAGAGTGCACTGAAGGAGAAAGGACAAGCCTGAAAAGCGACAACAGAGGCGGGCACGTCAGCTGTCCCCATTACCAAAAGCTGGTCTCATGTATGCCTGCGCACATCCTAGGCGGGATGCCAAGATTTTAGCATTTTATATCAGTTCCCTAGTTTCGGTGAACTGTGTGTAGTAGCTGAGGAGGGAGGAGAAGGCTGGTTCAGTGCAGCTTTCCCTGGCACTATGCAGCAGGTACCTGGTTCCCACCTGGCAGCAGCCATTAGCTGTGTACTGCTGGTGCTGCTCCCGGTTTTTCTTCTTTTTTAAGCTGCTCATGGAAACCAGCTCTGGACTTCTTCAATTTCAAATGTCAGCCTTCAGGCTCAGCTATCTATGGCTTTGTGACCCTGGTGTCTCATTGTTGCAGGGCTAATAACTCCGTACCAAAGTTGTGATTCAGGAACTGTGCCTATAGTGTGGATAAGGAAATCACATTGATATTGACCGTTCTCACTGTAAATATGGGGCTTTTTTCTTTTCTTCTCCAGGAGCTGCGACCTGTCTACGCTCCTGGCCTTGCAGGTCGGCAGCTGTCAGCAGTGCTCTGGAAGCTTGTTGGAAAATCTGCATGGACTGCTCTTGAAGAGGCTTCAGAGGAATAAAGGATCTTAGCAACTTCAATTAATTCGGTGAATAGCTAATGAATGTCATGAAATGAGCTGCGTGCTGGAAGATCACACATAAATTCCCATTTCTGAGGTAACTGCCGCATAATCATATGCAAAGTAATGACGCATTATTGAAAACAACATGAAATTTTTAAGGCGAGCTCTTCTTGAAGTGTGATTGGGGAAGATGAGGCTCATTTATCTATTTGTGTGTATACAAACATCTGAAATGGCTTTATCCCTCTAAAAGCCCACATGATGGAGAGTCTGTGTGACCTTCCTCCAGCTTTGATCCCTCTGTGGTCCGTGTGGGGCCCCGGGCCGGGGCAGTGCAGATCCCCCAGGGCTGGCCGGCCTTGAGCTCCCAGCCGGAGCCTGGGGGGCTGCGGGCTCAGCCCTGACCGCTGCCGCCTTTCTGCTGTGACCTTGGCCGGGCGGATATTTAGGGCACTCCACAGGGACGGAGGGGCCCGGAGGCATCGCGCCCTTCCGCTGCCCCGGCCGTGCCTTCTGCCTGGGTCTCCCGGAGAACCGGCCGGAGTGTCTCAGCAGCCCCGGGACGAGGGTGGGGGGCGGCCACGGGAGGTCGGGGTTCCCCCCGCCGCCCCCGGCCGGTGTGAGGGGGCTCCCGGAGGGCAGCCGCGGGCAGCGGCCATCTCAGGGCAGGCCGCACCCCCGCCACACGGGGGCGGTGGCACCCGGTCCCCTCCGTTCCCGGCCGGCCGGCGCCCCCCGGGGCCGCGCGGGNGAGCGGCGGAGCTCCGCCGCGGGGTGCGCGAAGATGCTCTCCTACAGCGTGCTGGACGCCAACGTGGTGGACGTGGAGAAGCGGAGGAACCCCTCGAAGCACTACGTGAGTAGCGGCGGGGCCCGGCCGAGCCCCTGTCCGCCGCCGGGCGTTCTGCGTGCGGGGCACGGAGCGCGGAGCGTGTCCCGCCGGCCGGGGGGGCGCTGCCCGGGGGAGCCGGCTGTCCCCCGCCTGACCCGGGCGAGGAGCCCGCCCCGCTTGCCCCTGCGGGGACGCAGGTGAGGCGCCCGCGGGGCTCCGGGCGGCGTGCGGAAAGGTGGCTTGCTGTGGGAATGCAGCTCTTTTCACTCACCCGTTTTTATCTTCTGCTTGACTTTAAGTGTTATCATTTTGAAGTTTTCTTTCTTTCTGAAGGCAGATCTTTCCCTTCTTGTTCAGCAAGATCTAGCACAGGTCTCCCTCAGTTTCCCGGTTTGTCTGCATCCTGGCCAGGACACCACAGAGTGTCCGGTGGGGAGCAGAGCAAACCTCTCCTGCCATAGGGTCAGTGATCCGGAGGTGTTGATGGCACCTTTGCTCGTTTTCTCCCTTAAGTTATATTAAGATTCTTGTTTGAGGAGAGAGCTGGTTTGCATAGTTACCAAGGCAGACTCAGCATTTGGGATCTCTTTCACTTCTCTTTCACCTTCCTCCTTTCACACATTCCTGCCAATAGCCCAGCATCAGGAGGATTTTTAACAACCTTCCCAGACTCCGGTATTGCAGGCTGTCATGTGGAAGTGTCTTTGCCTGCAGGAGTTTGCAGCACACAATAGAATAGCTTTTGCCTATCCACAAAAGTAGAGAAAGTATCTTTTCTTCCCTCTTTGACTGTTTCTGGGTTTTAGTTGCACCAAATCCTTTAACTCTTTCACCAAAATACAACCTGTATTTTAACACAGAAGAGGCTGGATTTTGTGTGTGGAGAAGGTAAATCATCTAGCTTTCGTAAGGAAAAGCCCGAAGGGGTGTTGCATCTGGTGTGAAATCGCTCTGAGTATACTGTGTTTCCTGGTATTGCATGGCTGCCAGATTTTTTCAGAGCTGGACAGATTTTGAATGAGTTGCCCGAAAGATAAGGCCAAAGACTGGACGTAAAGCTTTGTGTTAGTATTTCACATCACTGAGCTGTTCCCTCTAAGGCTTAAACCATAACCCAGTTTAAGGCTAGAGGGCACTATGTTGCTGAGAGATGCTGATTTGTAGATGCAAAGCTGAAGGTCTCATCTGCTGTGGAATTAAACATTTTGTTCCCAGTTCATAGGAGTGGAAGTTTTAGGTCTCGTGTCCTCTCAGGTTGCTGGTTGGACCTGTGCATTCAGTCTCTTACTGATTCACCTCTTCCAGGTAGGAAAGGCTTCTTCAGCTTTTGTGAGCTGCTGCTGTGAATTGTGGCTGACACCACTGCAGGCTCTTATCTCACCTGAAAGGTGGTGGCAATTCAGCATCAGAGAAGTAGGTCTGCCAAGCACAAAGAGGTACAGAAGAACTGGTAGCAATACCTTCCTGATGGGCAAGCTAAACTGATGTCGTTGATTTCTTATTTGTTGGAAAACAAATAACCAGAAAGCAAGGATTTAGATCTTATATTTACAGATTTTAAATAAAACATTTCCCTTGTTTTCCTGCAGAAAGACATCTGTATTTCCTTGGTGGTCATTGTGATTGCATTTCAATAACAGAAACCTAAACTTCTCCAAGAAGCTCTCTTTAATGCTTCTGATGGCAAATCTCTTTCTTCCCCTTTACCGTTCTCTCATACACCTTTCTAGTAGTGTCTTCTGTATAACAGTTCCTTGTCCCTGTGTGTCCAGTTCTTGGCTAAAAAATCACAAACTAAATGATTTGTTGGGTGACTAGTGTTGTGTCTGCCTTATGTGCTGCTTAATCTCTGGCTGTACAGTATTCAGCGTAATAGGGTCTTGGTTGACAAACAAGCATTGGACTGATTCAGTTAAAAAGAATAGTCATGTATGTCCTTGTGAATCTCTTTCTTTTAGATGAGTGAATTAGCCCACAGGTCCAGAAGTCTTTGACTCCTCTTTGTTTCCTAGATTGCAGTTTGCTGCAGATGTGTGTGCTGCAGCCTTTCATCTGGCTTTGGCTGGAGTAACTCACTGAGGGTGAACCCGCACTGTCAAAGAATTTAACTCCTTGGATCTGATTTGGTGAACACTGTTAGTTTGGTGCTGTGCTCTTTTTTAACATGAAACAGCTATTTTTTTCTGAAATTAATATAAATGGGACTCTGGACTTAGTTATCTTCATTGCCTGTGGATAGTTTGGAGAGTGTAAAGCTTGGTGCCCTCTGCCTTACGTGACTCTAATATCAAAAAGCCTTTCTGCCTCCAACATCTGTAAACACCTTCATGCCATGCCTTAAGGCCACACGACACATACTTTGGCATGGGATTAATGTGGTGTTTCTCTGGTGGATGGTGACAGAGGTATTGCAGGCATTTTAACATGACTCTCTTTCCTTTTAATTGTGATCTTTCAGGGCCATGGTAGAGCCTGGTGAGATGAAGGCAAGTCTGAGGCATTGTGGGCATGTGGAGGGGGCTAAATGTGAGTAACGCATAAGCCCCTACACTGCTTGGCTTCGATGCCAGGAATCATTCCCTGGAGCAGATATCTTTCAAGATACAAGCATAGCTTTTGTGGTCTTGAGTCAAGAAAGTAAAAGAAAGAAGGCAGCTTTGTGTATCTTCTGCTATCATCCCTGTGTGTGAAACTTCTGAAGAGATGAATACCTCACTAGAAGGTTTGTAGGGCTCTGCATGTGGGAAGAGATTAAAATCTTGGATCCAGTGCTATTTGGTAGGAGCCCAGCCAGCTCTCTCCCCACTTGGAAAACACTACTAGGGAAGGAATCTGCAATGCTTCCTTCTGCATCTCTGTCAGCGAGTGGGTAGCTCCAACATCACTCGGTTGGCTGGGGGCCCTGGATGGCAGCATGTGAAAGGATAAACAGAAGGTTGGATCAATAACCATATTCTTCTTATATGGTATATCTCTAATATAAGCTACTGCTGCTCTTCTAGCTTTTGACTTTCAAAATTAATTTCCTGGTCTCTCTCCATACGGATGGCCGATTGGCAAATTGATTTATGCTTGATAAAACTTCAAAAATGGTAAATCTCCTTGCTTTCCCCCTTCCCTTTTCTTTTAACAAGAACAATGTCGGGAAGGTCAAGTCTGGGTTTGTTGCGAAAATCCTTGGTGCAACCAGGGCCATACATTGGCTGAGCAATGCTGTGGTGAAGCTGGGTGGATTAGGATACTGCAGTTAATGGTTGAAGGTGTCATTTAATCATTCTGAAGAGAGAAAGCTGGTAACAAGATCCAAATCCCTTTTCTGGCCCCTGCTAAATTTTAAACAGCCTGAAAGTCTCTTCTCTCGGTTGTTGAAGTTTGATTTGTTTAAGGGGTAGCTTCTCTAGATTTTAGTCTGAAATTGTGATAGTCTGAATTAAACATTAAATGATCCTGAACCAGAAATGCATTCCCTGTTTTAGAAAGACCCACTGTTCATGCTTGTTTCCTTTAAGCATCCATTGAGGAGCTTAAACAGGATATGCTCCCGTCTGGTCTCTCTGCTTCCAGGTTATCTTCAGGCAGATAGCTTATTCTTTACCCAAATGTCTGACTTCTTTAGAAGCCCTGCAGGGAGCCTCAGCCTTCCAGGTGTGCTTGATCCTGCTCTCCGGGAGGTGAGAGGAGGGTTAGCACCTTCACCTGTTCACAGCTTCACAGGACCTGGGTGATGGCAAGCATTCACTAGAAGCCAAATGGATGGAATCTCCCAGCCCCCTCTCTGAGCACTTGCTCTTCCACAGAGGACTGAGTAGTTACTGATGTGCATTATCTCACTAGATATTTATACGCTTGAGGTCATGTCTGAGGTCTCTAAGTGTGCCTGTGTTATCCCAAGGGCAGGGATGGATACATCAGTATGGATTTCCTCTTCCAGCACTATTCCACTCCTGCTGCCCTTGGGCTTTGCCTGTTTTTCAGCTTTCTGCAGCATGGAGGGAAGGTCAAATGCTCTTGCTTTATGAGTGGCTGCCCTGTCTCTCTCCACTTAGAGTGGGCTGTGTTGCTGGTTTTAGTCACCTGAGATGCCTGCAAACTGTTTCAATGCCTCCCCTGGGTAATTGTTTCTTAAGACTATCTCTAAATGTCTGGAGATTGCTCTTGTGAGAACCTGTCTGCTGCATGGATATGGTTGCTAACCTCCTCAGGGCACTGGCGTTGCTGAATTGTGAGAGACTGAGTCCTACTGTGTCCTACTGCTCCCAGGAGAATGTGAGTGTGCTTGTCACAAGTGACCTGTTGTAGAATGTCAGCATGCTTTGAAGAAAACAATTGTACTGCTAGAGTCAAGCTCTGTTCTGTGTGTCTTAGGCTCAAGAGCGACTCGGATGTGATCAGGCATGTTCATGGCTTTATTTCTCTTTGTTGCAAGCTGCTGGTTGTACAAAGGCTGGCACTGACAAGGAAGGTCTGGTCATGTTGTGGATTTAGTAGCAGGAATCTTTGTTCCTGTGTTGGTCCCTCGTTGCTACCATGAGAGAAGGAGCTGGATTGCCCCGACTTGGGTCATCAAATCTGAGTTGAGGAGGTCCCTGTGCCACTTGTGCTACAAGTACCAGCAGCTCATGGGTAAGAAAGGCTTAGCCTGGATTTTTTTTACCCTTTTAATTAGCAGAGCTGGAGACTATGAGCCAGATCTTTTCCAGAGCGAACAGGGTGTGAGACGTACCTGGAGCTCACATGACCGGTGGCCTGCGGTGAGACACCTGATGTGAATCAGAAGTCAGTTTTAGATGAGTAGATGGAATACCTATTTAGGACTTAGGATCCATTTTCTGCTCTCTTCTTCCGCCCATCAAGACGCCCTCTGTGTCTTTTCTTCCAGGGGCCATTACCCAGCTTGACTCACTGGTCTGAAGAGTTATTATTACTATTATCTTTGCCTGGGGTGCTGGGAGGGAGCCAGAAAATTAGCAGGCTGCTCCATGAGTTCATCATTCCTCAGAACTGAACTTCTGTGCGTTGGCAAGGGTTATGTCAAAGGTGGCTGTGATCTCCTCTGTGCAGAGCAGAGGAAAGCTCAGGAGAAAGCAGACTGAGGTAAAACATTCTCTCTCCCTTGCAGTGGCTTTCTCTGTATGTAGACCACCACCCTGCTGGGGTAGGCATACATCTTTAAGGATAACTTCCACCATTCTACCTGTTTTAGATCCAAATCTTATGATTTTGCAGACTACAAAATTTTCGTTGTTTTTAAATGTCTGATGAAACATGTCAGGAAGAAGTCAATCTTTCTGAACTATCTGGAAGCTGTGGATAGACAGTTCTCTGCAAATTGGTTCAAACCTTTGTCCCTGCTCCTAAATGGCCAGAGGAGCAGGGATGGCAGGAAGGAGACATCAGACCTTAATAGTCCAAAGCTGCCTTCACATGCCAGTGCTCAGAGGACTTCTCTCTTCCTCATCAGTTTTTGATGGAAAGGTTGCTTGTTGAAGTGAGATTCTTCTTGAACAGCAGAGGTTTTAGTTTCCATGTCCTGTTGTTTTTTTTACTTCCCAGGCACCATTGTTTTATGAATCCAACATAACATACAGGCTTTTCCTATTCGCTGCCTCAAAAGATTCACTTTCTTCCCTTTCTCAGCATCCTCAGCCTTTCAGTGCCATACATGCATGTGATTCTCTCTCTTGGAGGCCTTTTCCATGTTACCTTATCTTAGGAAATGCCCAGGAGAGGCACAGTCCTTTGAACTTGTTCAAGGCAGGTTTGCAAAGTAGCTCAGACACTTGAGAGGTTGCCCTGCTTTTCATCATGCACTATCTGGCAGTTATTGCCTGTGTAACTCAAGGCTTCTTCATAGGGCAGTAGAGTAGCCCAAAGGATTAAGGAACACTCACAGTCCTTTCTTTCAGCGGAGCTGCGGGTTGGTAACATTCAGCCAAGAGACGCTAGTATCTAAATTCAACAGTTTGCAAAGTAAACGGCTGTCTGCAGCCTTAGGAATAGATTAAAAAACAACAGAGCGACAAGGTAGTGTCCTGATTTGTTGTGGTCAGGGCAGAATGAAATAATGCAGGAGGCTTCACATCCTGGCAGGCTGCCTATGCTGGCTCTCCTGTGGCTGAGCCTGCAGCGTGCTGGGAGGGCAGCCAAAAGGAAACTCAGTGAAAAGCCTTTAGCAAGCCCGTGAGCTGGGGGCAACAGCTCCAAAAGCCTCCAAGTTCCATTTTGAAAGTGACTAAGGTGCCACTATTGACTTTAACTGGGACTCGGTTACAAGGGAGGTGTTGCCCTAAGAGCACAGATGGTTTCAGCTGCTGCAGGTGACCTCTGGCTGCATAAGAGCCCTGAGTGGGGTGGGTGGATGGATGCTGGGACACACCTGTGCACCACAGCTTGCAGGGAAGTTGCCAAAATTACGCCAGTCTCACTGCTTTGAGCTAAAAGGGAGAGGAATGGAGGGATCAAATCATGCCCTTTTCCCAGAAGGAGTGGCTGGAGGGAGAGATGAACGGACATCCTAAGGAAGCAAGTGGTGGAATAGGAAATAGAGCCCAGACTTCCTGCGCCCCAGAGCAGCCCCTGTGTTCATCCCACACGCTTACCAGCCCTTGGAGAGGGAGGCAGGGTATGTGCTGGTACCCTTGTTGGGAAGATGAGGCAAAGAGAGGTTAACTGGTTGACCTAAGGCCACCTGTGAAGCATGTGGCAGCATTTTCTATTATTTTCTTTGGCTTCCAAAGCAGTCTTGCAATTTATCTGATGAAAGTACACAGCCTGAAAAAATACTACCCTTGTATTCTGTCATTGTCTTCCTCAAAACCCATTTCCCATTTTATATGGATTAAACAGGAAGAGGGATTCAATGTGACCCTACCTGCGGCAGGAGGTGACGTACAAGCTCTCTAATTTAGTCATTTGGGAGGAAACAGCTGGACCTTCTCATGTGAGATGATTTTCTTTTTTTTTTTTTTTTTGATCTTCCTTTTTCATGCTGTATCCTCTTAATCTGTGCCTGCTCACGCAAAGGGAACTGGTCCCCAGTAACCATGGAGAAGAGCAGGATCATTAGAGAGGGCTGACAGCACCGTGCATCGTTTGGCGTTGTGAAGCGGAATGTTTTCTTGTAGCTAAAGCTGACACCTTCTTGCCTGGAGTGTGCTGTGTAAATATTGCATGAAGAAGGCAGAGAGCTGCACAGTAGCATACTGTTTGAAATTGGTAGTCTGCTGCTTAATCAGGTAGTGTCAAAGCCAAATACAGTCAAGTCAATGGAAAAAAAACCTCCCAGTAATTTCCCTGGGCTGTGGCTCACACCTCTAAAGGGCTTTATTGAAAGTTTTACTGAGAAGCTTGTAATTACTGATATAGTGCATCTCGCTTTGTCTTTACTATAAAAGCAAAAATATATTCTCCAGAATCTCTTTGTTATCCTCTTCTAGACAGGGACATCATGTTTGGAGCGAGAGGGGAGGCAAAAGGAAACCAGGTGCATTTCTTCGCCTGAAAGGATTTTAAAGTGGAACATCTTGCAACCTAGTTAAAACCTTCCCATTTTAGCTTGCTCACTCTTTGCACCACCTTCTAGGTGAATATGTAATAATCATCTAATCAGTTTTTCAAACTCACATTCACTAAATGCCATTAACATGGTGCACTCATTGTATGTATTTATAAATACAGGGTTTTTTTTTAATGCATAAGAGTCTTTATTTCAAATCAAGGATGCTTTTGCATGTGCAGACAGACCTGGAAGATGGTGTGTGTGCTGGGCTGTTAAGCTGAGTGATGACACACAGATACAGGCAGGTGGGGGCAGTGAGACAATACCAACTAGCTGAGCAGGTAATTGTCTCAACATAATGCTAACCCAGGCTACTCTCTGGTGGTCATTTAGGCATCATTGCAGGGAGCAGGCATGAAGAACGATAATGTAGTAACACTTTAAATTGCCCTGGGGTGAAGCTAGAATACGGACATACTCTATTCATTGTATTCATTGTATTATCTCTAAGTGCTTCAATGTGGTGGTGTTAACCGATGCTCTCATGCTTAGGGTGACCTTTGTGACAATCATAAACATTCTATTCTTGATTCTGTCGAGGTCTTGATTTAAACAAAGCTCCTCCTTATTCCAGTTTTTGGAAGAGGAGCTCAATGGGTAGGTGACTAACCAAATCCTCAAATAGGGAGCATTCTACTTTTGTGGGCAAAATGCACATCCCCAAATCTGTGTCTTCATCAGAATTTCATATATTGCATTAGTATGCGGCAGCATATTCTTAATTGGTCTTAAAAAATAACTGACTACTCTAGCACAGGATCTGGGTGTACCATAGCTTCACAATAAGGCTGTTATGCTGTATAGTAACATTCGTTATTTTAATGCAACTTATTTAGTTTGTGTTGGTTGACATGTTGGATGTAATATAATAGACTTTAGGTGTCTGCAAATAGATGTGTGGTCCCATACATACTGTGCTTGAAACCTAACTAGCAGTAATTACTTTTGGATATGTTGATGTATTTCTCTGACCAACGGGGTGTGCTTTATTTTTCCCGTAAGCCATGCTAGCTAAATGCCGTGTTGCACTAGGCTCCTATAGTGTCAGCAGCATGATTTTATAGGTTTGATGCAAACTTGTTTGCAAGCAAAACATCCCTATCAGTGTTCATATGGAGAAACATGCCCAACTTCTACTAACCGTAGCTGTGTTTGAACAGGAGCTCCACACTGCTGTTCTGTCTCCTTTACAGAAGTCTTCCATAGTTGCTCCTCAAATACTAGGAAGCGTGGGTCTCCACTGTCCAGGACATGCCTATAAATGCAAACTGTCATGTAAAAAGTTCATAAATCATCCAGAAATGTTTGGTGGAAGAGCTTGTGTGTCCTCTTTACTGATGGTGTGGCCTTGGATTGTTTGTTTAACCTCTCTGGATCTCGGTGTGCTCTGCTGCAAAGCCAGCAGGATTTACTCAGCTTTTGAAAAGTGTAAAGATGAGTGTGTTACCTAAGGGCTGACTGCTATTATAGGCTTTGAAACCCCTGAGTTTGGGTCCTATTCCTCTACCAGCAGGTCCACCCTGGGAGTAGTGGTTGCAGAATGGCGAGGTCATGTTGTTATCCGGAAATAGGAGTCAGACCATTGCTTCCCTAATAGCCTTCTGCAGACATGGTAATGAATGAGATGATATAAAAGCTGCATGCCCCTCTGAGGAAGTGTACATTTAGGATACCAGCCACACTTGCCAGCTGTGAGCCTGTTCCTCGAGGGTATTTCTTCCCGTCTTGGAGTCCCAGGGTCTGGGGAGGTGTTTGAGGTGAAGGATGCAGTATGGTCTTTCTGGGAGCAAGGCCCTTGGCAGTGGGCTATTAGCTGCTGCTGTCTGATCTCTCTCTGGTGTCACTCTGTTCCCTGTCAGGAAAACTCACCGGCAGAGGTGAAATCTTGCTAGACGTTCTTGTACCCTCAGGGGTTTGAGGCAACAGAGAGAATCTGAATTACCGTTTTCCTAACTCTGTGAAGATGAGATTTCTAATTGCTCCCTTGGCATGCCTAGAGATTTACCCACTCGGGCTCAGGCTGTTCTGTTATTATTTATAAATGGACCCAAATGAACCCATGCGTGTATTTTTTGTAGGTAGAAGTTTATTCCTAGTTTTTCCTTCTCCAGCAGGTGCAAGCACATAGCAGAACCTTGTGACCCCAAGCAAAATACTCCGAAAATCAGGTTTAAATGTTTTTCCGTTCCCTAGCCTTGCGAGTGCTTTGCTGCCTTGTCTCTGAACTCAGTGTGTTTCCTTTGCTTGAAAATTTGGCACTCTCCGACACCTGCCTCATCTCAAGCAGCCGGAGCTGAGGGGTGGTTGTTCATGGGACGGATGCTACAAGAGGCAGCTGAGCTCCTGGTCTTCAGCAGAACGGGGCAGCTGGCACAGCCCCTGCTGGTGTGTAAGTGGGAGGCCCGCAGTTTCCCAGGGCTGTCACTTCAGCAACTTTCATCGGCATTAAAATCACTTAGGATTTGAAAACAAACAAACAAGGACATGTGAAGTATTTTCTTGGAAGAAAGCCACGGAGAGCAGGCTAAGGGCATGTCCCTCCTCCCATCTCCCAAACATGTCACAGGAAGAAAGGCCGGAGTTCAGCATTTTCTTAAGTGGGATTAAAACAGGCTCTGGAGCTGGCTTCTGGGTGGAACAGAGGAAAGCCAGGAGTAGAAGAGAAACTCCGTGTTTGTGGGGGTTTTTTAATAAATATATCTGTATCAGGTGAAATCGTCGGTATCCCTGAACCAGCGTTGGTAGTAGTATATCGTTTTATTAATGAAAGGGCTCCTTGTTTTCTATTGATAACAAATGATTAGAGCTTTTGGCTTCGGCAGAGAAGAATAAAAAATGACTGATTTGAGACGAACATGCATGCTGGTTTTCCATGTACCAAGGGTAGCAATTCTATATCTTCTGCGTTTTACAAGCCCTGGACATCCTTAACAAGTTATTTTCTTTCCCTGAATCCAGATGTGTTTTCCTTTAATGCTTCAGCAAATTATGTTTTATAAAGACAACACAGGATGTTTTACATTGAAGGGAATCTAGCGCAGTAGCCAGCCTCTGAAATACTCTTACTTTAGGCATACGGAAGAGTCTTCCTGCTGTTATTGCTCAGGAAAAGATTTTCTGTTTAATCTTTTGCTGCTGTCTTCGTGATTGTAACAGTCTATGTCAAAACTCTGGACTGCTTTGAGGCAGCAGCTTTCCACCTGTTTCTGAGCTGGACAGCTGTAGCTTGCAGTTCATCCTTTAATACAGACATCCTCAATTTGTAAAGATAAGTATGAATAATTCAGTTTAAACTGAAAATATTTGAAGTGAATTTGTCATGGGTGACGGCCCTTGGAGTCTGCAGTACTCATGATCCAGGCAAGAGAGTCTATCACTCTGTCTTTAAACCTCCCTCTGTCCTCCTGGCATAGGGACCAGTGGCTTTTTGTGTAGCCATGGCAGTTTGCTAGTGGCACTGGAGAACTGCCAGTGTGTACTGGTGTGAGAGGCACCGCCACCTCGGCTGGAGTCTCCTTTTCTGAAAGAACTGAGGCTCTTGCCCACGGGAGGGAGATCAGAGCACGTACAGCCTGGGGGTGGGAACAAGGTGCTGCTGCTCAGATCCTTGGCCTCACCACTCAAGGTGTTGCCCAAATTGGTTGTGGCAGCCCCAGTGTTGGGTTTTCCATTCAGCTGTGAGTAATGCTGTGTATCTGTGTGCCCCGGTATTGGCCAGGATGAACAGTGGGATTACTGTTTTACGTAATTCTTCTTGTGTTAGGGGAGTGTGCACGTGTTTGGTAGGAATTTTTGATTTGATGTGAGGCTTTGTCTGCGTGTGCGTGTGTTTCACTTCTTGTTTAACGTCCGAGTTGCTCTGCGTTTGTGGATTGATCGTGGATTGGTGAAGAAGTGGATTGGTCAAAGAAGTGAACTGGAAAGCAGAGGTTTGCAAAGGATCTTTAGGTCACATTGGAGCTGATGCCAGAGTCCTGGCCAGACTTTAAGAACATCCTTTTATTCTTTCATTCCTGGCCCCTGCCCGTTCTTCTGAAAAGCTCTGATCTTGTCCACAGCATGTAGTTATTTCTTATGTCTTATTTCTGGAGTTCTAGGTGATCTTTGAAATGTATCAGGGCTGGAAACTATCTGCTGGGCAAGCACCAGTGCCTTTCACTGTGTTTTGAGGGTCTGTAGAAGGACTGAGAGTATAGCACTGAGATGCTCGCTGCAGCCTTTATGCCTGAGGAGAGGTGACACAAGGCTTTCCTTGTGTGCTGAGGGCTTTATGGGGCTCTGCCAACCGTTTTATCATACGGTGACACTAAGCCATCAGGACTCATCTGGTGAGTAGAGTCAGATAGTTCTCTACCAGGCATTGGCATTTATGGGAGTCCAGGTGTCCTTGTATTGGGATCTTGTCTGTAAGGAGCTGAAACCTCTTGGCTGCTGTCTTGGTGTGTGAGAGAGGTTATGAGAAAGACCTTGACACAGACCGAGAGTGCAACTAGCTACGTGATTTGGATCGCAGTGATCACGGGAAAACGACCTACAGAGTCAAACAAGGAAATGATGCCCACTCTTTCTATCTGTAGAAAGGTAGAGACTGTAGATAGTACTAACACAGGATTGGCACTCCAAACCTGATTGATATGTGTTTTATCTGCCAGCACCCTGTCCTGCCTGGTCCTTTATCAATCTACTGCTTCTGGTTAATGTGAGCTGTAACAGATTGGAGTCCAACCCCTATTGCCAAAATGTCAACACGTTGGCTTTACTGCACGTTGGGACAGAAAGGGTTAAAAAGAAGGTAATGGTGGCTGATAGCTTGCTTTAGGCAGCAACCCAGCAGTAAATGCTGGAATGACATGGGAACGCTCTTTAGCTGACGTCCTTGCAGGCCTCTCGGTGACATCAAACTCCTGGACCTTTTCCAGCCGAGTTTGGCCTTGCCCCAGTGACAATAGATGTTAATCTGTTGGCTTGTCAAAAAACTGTGTTAGTGGTTTTTTTACAGACCCGTTTCCAACCCTCAGATTTCCCTGCTAGTAAACACAGCATTATGTCATTGTTTTACCAGGAGCCAAGCACCAAAGCCAACTCTACAGTGCTGTCGTCAGCAAACGTCCATTCACTTTGGGGCTTTATCTGAGTTCCCAGGCTCTTTCTTCCCACTGTTGCCCATGTTCTGGTCTCAGTGTCCATCAAAAGCTTACAGATGCTTTGTGCAAAACATGTGTAAGGTCTGGCAGTTGCAGCTAATGCTTTCCAACCTAATTGTCTTAGATGGGGCTCCTGTACTAGTTTAGCGAAGATGCCTTGGTTTGTAGATCTTCATCTTCTGGTGACTTTAGCCAAGAGAAACTCTTGGGTTCATGAGTTTCCATGTGCAAAACAAGGTGAAGGGATTTGCAACCCAGTTGTGCTCCTAATTGGTAAAATAATAGCCAAGTCATAGCCAGGGGCAATACCCTGTCTGTGCTAGCTCCTGTTCGTTTCAAACCACAATAGCTGAGTTTCTATTAAAAAGATGCATTGTCAAATTGCTAACATTATAAATTATCTTCCTTAGCTTTCAGAAACAACACTCACCACAGATGAAGCAAAGCCATTTATAACATTCTTGTAAGTATTGATTCTTGTTTTGCTTCTAGACTTATCTCCAGCTGTCTCTGCAAAGGATATAAAAGTAAAGATTTATAAATTTGCCTTCAGTGGTTGGAGCTAATCTGCTTAAAACAAACAAGCCTCCCATCCTTAGCTCTAGTTGGTCTTTCTGAGGCTGGCAACAGTCCAATCGTTCTCATACTAAGACCTGTCTGAAGTTATATTCCAAATCAGCTGGTCTAGAAGCAGAGAAAAGAGGAGAGAGAGATGCTTGTTTGAATCCAAATCCTGAATTCTTCTGATGCAGGCATGGCTAGATAATGGAGAGGAACAGGTTCAGCCTCTTGGCAATGGTGCAGGAATTGCAACATTCTTGGGTATGATGTAGTATAAAATTAAATGGTTTTTTTCATCCACTATACAATTAAGCTGTGCAACACCTTGCTGAAAGGTGATATGAAGGCTGAAAGTACAAATGGCTCGAAAAAAGAATCGACAAATTTCTGGGGACAAGGCTGTCAGACAATCTGTAATCTACCAACTGCCAAAGACTAAGCACACTGTGTTCTCTCTGTTGCTATTAAGCAGTTACCTTCTAGCTTCATTAAAAACAGCGTGCTGAGCTTAGATACTACAACATTTTGGCCCAGCCTGGGTCTTCTGATGCTTTCCCAGACGCCCCTTAACTGTATGGCACTAGTGCAGGCTTCTGAGGCTTGATGCACGTTGCAAGTATTGGTGAGAGCTGTTGAGTCTTGAGCAGGTGAAGTTAGGAAGCACAGTGCATGCCGTGAGGAGGAGAGTCTCCCAGCATCACTTCCAGCTCCTTGCTCAGCTCTGTACACCTTTTTTTTTTGATCCCATCACACATTTATGGGCTGGTGTGACACATCTGAGCCTTGGCAGATCACTTTCTGCTTCCCAGCACTGGTTCAAGTGGCAATTTATTTTTGTAGAGATATCATGTCTGGTATTACTATTAATATGTATTCAGGCTTTGTACTTATCTAATGCCTTTCATCCAAGGATCCCCCAACACTCTGTGTGTTCAACATCTCTTTGCAAGGTAGGCAAATCAGACAGGGAGAGCACTGTGTGTGCAGCAATATATCTCCTGACAGAAGCTGTCACAAGACTAGTGGATGGTGGAAAAAAGTTTTTCATCTATGGCTGAAGTTACTATGAGTGGGTCATGGGCCTGTAGAACATAGACCTGGGACAGACCTAGGTCATTAATGGTGTGCAAGCATATTGCATTCCCACATATGAACCTTCAAGGTGGTTGGGTTGGCTTGATAGGAGCTTTTTTTTTTTTTTTTAAATTCACAAGCATTCTGTTTGCTCTCACACCACTACTGGCCTTTCGTATACAGAGGTCTCTTCACTTTCAGTTTGGTTTGACCTCCTGCCCCACTTCTCTCCACTGTTTGGTACAGAGTGGCCATGTCCCTTCTTAGGCTTCATTCTGATGAGCTGTTTTAGCCTATTCTTGTAGAAAAGGCCACCCACAAAGGTGCATAGCAAACAAGTTCCCCTGCCCCTCACTTCAGTTGTTGCAGATGGAACACAAGTGAGCCGTTTAGCCCAGGCACTCACAATAATTCAGTCTGGGCAGCTTCAAGCGTGTAGGGTGTTAATTTGCACTGCTGGGTACAGCCTTGCCCATGTTGGCAGGGGCCAGATGCAGCCACCTGAGAGAAAGTATGAGCTCAGTGGGATGGTTTGCTGGATCTAGTCAGGTGTGATTTGGAGGAGATGGGCTCCTGGGTCTGTCCTGTCACTGAGCTGAGTAATGTGTCAGCATGAAGGAGAATGCTTGTTGAAGAATAACGTGTGGTTCTTTCATGGGTTCATTTTTTTCCCTTCTGGGAGTTTAAGAGCTGGTCCCAAAACCTTTCAAGTGACAGTCCACTTGCAAAAGCAGAGAAGAGAAAACGTGGCTGATTATGTTCTCACGTTAGCTTTAATGAGGGTAATTTAAAGCAGATGGTGTCTATTTAATGTTCTGAAAGCAAAGATAAACTAGTTTTCAGCAGGTCTTGGGAAAAGAGTGGGAGAGATGAGGGGCATCATTTTAACAGGCAGCAACTTGCCTGATGAGATGCTCGGCAGGGTTGTTGGAGTGCTTGGGTGAAGCCCTCTTGTTTGGGCAACCTCTGTGCATCCCGCTTGGGTGAGAGGAGAGGTGGCCTGTGGTTTCTGTCTGAGCTTCAACAACAGTAAATAATTCCAGATTGACGTTGTGGAAGCATGCTGGTTTTGTGAAGAGGGGAGCCAAACACAACAAGAGTTCTCAGTGCTTGGGGAAGAGAGCCAGGGTCACACTTGGAGCTTGTAGTGTTGGCAGACACAGAAGTGACGTGCCATGTCACACGTGTATCGGTGGAGATAGCTGGGGCGATTATCAGCAAGCTTCTTTGTGGGTTTGTTTGTGATGCTGATGATCCAAAACTGAT
Source organism: Pampusana beccarii (assembly GCA_013399365.1). NCBI lineage: Eukaryota > Metazoa > Chordata > Aves > Columbiformes > Columbidae > Pampusana > Pampusana beccarii. The sequence goes on along the minus strand of VWYH01004336.1, from coordinate 37,035 downwards.
GCTGAGATGTTTCAGACAAACACTCTCTCTTTTCAGCTTCCATATCTGCTCTTTTTTAATGTTTTTGGCGTTTGTCTTTGGGGTAAGGAAGAGGCCATAGCAGCCCCTGGGATTTCAATCCCCGTGAGTCCAAGTTGTCCGGTTATAGATCTGCCATTAAAATCAGCATTGTTTGAAGCTGTCCCCTTTACAAAGCTGGATACTGACTCTGCTCCAAAGTACCGAGTTCCCTGTCCAAAGCTGTCCTTGACCCTGGCTGTTTGGCTAGCTATCCTCCTGGCTGCTGTCCCTCCGTCCTTCTTTGCTGGGGATCATTCCCAGGACCTGACATGAAGATTGTTCACTATCTTTACTGTCATGCTCAGTGCCAGTTTTTACACATCTTGTAGGACTAATTTGTTATCAGTGACATAAGAAGGCTTTGGGATGACTGCAGCTTAGATCATCAAAGCAGGCTGAGACTCATTTGCCCTGCAGATGTTTAACTCTGTCTTGGAGGCTGATTTCTTTAGGAGACCCAAGAAGGCAACACTGTGACTTATGTCTTAAGGCACAAGTTTCCACAGAGACTTGTGACCTTTTTCAGAAGCACTGGCAGAATAACAACTGGCAGTAGGTTTGCCTTTCTTAGGCTTCAATTCACTGTCCAGTGGATGAAAAATGTGCAGCGACCACTTGTTAAAATTATATTTGGTGTCTTTGCTGGGCCTTTCATTTGCACTTCTCTGCTTCAGTGAAACTACAAAAGCACCTTGGAGCATGTGCTCACCGTGAAAGTGTTGGGAATAGGCAGCAGTGTGTGGGATCATGAGGGAAACCCTTCGAAGTCTTTAATGTGATTTGCTAAAGGTAAAACCAGAAGGTTGTGAGCATCTTTCTGAATGGAGAGAGATGTTTGTGCTGGGATAGCAATGGTTGTTAGGTGGCAGCTCCTTTGTAGAGCTTCTTTGTAAAGGGTTCCGGTGTAGAGAGGCTAAAAAACTGCATGGTGGGGAGGAACCAGGGCTGGCTACTCTCTTTAGCGAGAGTGCAGTGATGCTTTGTGCTTCCAGCGAACTGCTGCTCCGTGAAAACCTCACACACAGCTGGTGAAACCTCCGTGCAGCCCTACAAGGAAAATGATACAGATCGGTCTTAGGGTTTTGTTTGTTTTTTAAGCTGTGAAAAGGGAGACCAGGCACAACCTCCCTGTTGTCACTGAGCAGATCAGTGATTAAATTAGGAAGGAGTGGCCCTGAGAGCGTGGATTTGGCGTTTGTTTTGAGAGGCCTGTCTGAGACTCACAGGCGGTGGTGAGTACGTGTGTGCTGGAAACTGGACTGTTTCTCAGAGTTTTTGAGCTGCCCACCCCAGCATCCCTTCTGCTAGTCTTGGCCTGAATCAGGTGTGACTCTGGTTTTCCACCCCCTTTAACCACCCAAATATGTTCTTGGGCGAGGACAAGGATTATTCTTAGTAGTCTCATAGATTTTTGCTGAACAGGTTAAGGAGCACATCATTTTAGGTGTTAACCTGAGGGACTGGGGTCAGTGCTCCTAACTGACCAGTCGAGAGACAAGACACCTCTTGGGCAGTTGCACAGTTGGGAACTTTTGGTGTAAAATGAGCCATGTTGTATCAGGTGCAATTATCAGCACATGGGTCAAACACCTGATTGCCCAGCTCCTTCTCCAGCCACCCCAGAGGCGTTGTGCCCATGAAGGGGTGAAAACAAACCAGTAAGGTGGGACAGCATTAACGATAATGTGCCTGAGATATTTGGGCCCGTTTCCTGAGGCCGTGTCACCTTGTTGGCAGATAGGGGTGAGCAGGAGGAGTTGGTTAGGGGGATTGCCAACAGCTGCCCCTTGTTTTAGAAAAAGAGAGGCTAACATTCAGCAGTGTAACTGGCTATAAAATAGTAGGCTTGTTGTTACTGTAATGCTTAAAGATGATACAAAGGAGGTTCAACTTCAGAGCATTTATTGCAAGACTGTTCCCTCTGCAGCCGTTTCTCCCTGGTGATTTTTCAGTAATTGGTGAATTGAAGTTGAATGATTGGAGTGTGCAGCTGAGGAAAAAACCCAATTGACTATTGCCAATTAACTCTGCTGTAGCTGGATTCCTGCTTGTGTCCATGGGGGTTTGCTGGGCAGAGGATTTGAGGTACTACATGCTTGAGCAGTGAGCTGTAAATAGTGATTTTGACTCTGCATACTCAGCACTGATCTTGCGAAGAGATGCTATTGCCAAAATTACAGAGGCGGGATTTGGTGTCCCTTTGATCTCAGTTTAAATCGCACGGGCAATTTACTGCCACTTAATAAGTAACAGTGTGTGAGTAGTGGGGTGATAACTGCCTGCAAACTCAAGTCTGCTCGAATACAAGGTAGAGCGAGCTTGCTTTCTTTGCAGCTAAACTGGGTCAAATTGTCTTGCAATACAGGTCAAGGTTTATGCAACATTGCCATGAATTAACTAATGCATGTAATATAGTAAATCATAGCACTTTGGTGATGAGGTTGATCAGTCTGTTGCATGACTCAGTGAGGTGTCTGAAATGGCCTCAGGGATTGGGAGCTTTTGGTTGCATCTCTTCAGTGCGGTTTGGTGTTTGTTCAACATTAAATGATTCATCAGGTGAACTGAGGGTGAATCAAAGGTCTCTTTTGCAATTGCCACTGGTTCACTGGCTTTCCTTAGGAAGATCTTTTAATTTCTGCCCTTGTTTAATTGATCTTTGTAAAGAAGCATGCTAATAATGATTCTGGCCATGGAGTGCTATAGATTTGCCAACAGAAGAGTGTGTTATCGCAGCTTGATGCCTCCCTCTCTCAAATTACAGCTTCTAATTCAATGTGTTTTGAGTGTGTTTATATTTCAACAATCTGTGGTTTTATTATCCTGTGTTTATGGCTGTCCTCTTAGACTGTAAGAGCTTTCCTTCATTCAGGAAGAAAAGAGGCACAGGATATAAATGCTATTATAATTACTGTTGCTGAAAATTGGCCAAATTTGCAACACGCCAAGTGTCTCAGTTTAATTTAGAGATACAGTAATATTCCAAAGGATGCCCTAAAACTCCTCTTCTTTAGTGTAATATATCGTTAGCTCCCTAGAAATATTATTTTCTAATGAACATGAATTTTCAAATCAGAATTCAGCTGCATGCTTAGCATTCCCCAGGTAGCACAAACTGATGCTGATAAAAATGGCATGGGCTGTCGAGTGCTGGGGGAGAGCTGTATGTGTAGGGGGTGAGAAGCTAAAGTCACTGGAGCAAATGTTCCACAAAATTCTGCAGAATGCACCAGCTCGGTTTCTCCCAGGCTCTCAGCTGGCTCTGCAGCTGCGGTGGCTCCTTTGGCACATCCCGATCCTCGACAGCTCAGCTGTCAGGGGACAGCACCGGGGCAGAGAAAGCCCCTTGCTGGCTCTCTTAGTGTAGGGGGCTGTCCCAGCAACAAAATTCAATCTGTTTTTATTTTTGGAGGCTGGCTGGATAGAGTTCTGTTCCAGGCAGTGCTAACTTAGGGGATGAAACTGTGGCTGAGGGGCACGTGTGTCTCTTCTGCTCCCTGCAAGGAAGACTGCAGAAGGTAGTGAGTGGCCTTTCCTTCTCACCGTTCCTCTGAGGACAAGATGAGGTTTTGCTGCATCCAGACAGTACCTTCTCCTGCCTCCCAGTGTTTCAGCTGGCATATGTTAATGCTGGTCCCAGCTTTTCCCCGCTCTATGGAGCTCACTGGAGAAGAGACAAGTAGGGCATGGGAGGCTGGTGTCACCAGGGCAGGAGCCTGGGCTGGCTTTTGGGCTGCTCCTGGTCTATCTCTGCAGCATCCTTAAGGTTTTTTTGAGCGTGAAAGCGAGCAAGTGTTGAAAGCTGCTTTGCAGCGAGGCAAATAGCAAGGCAAGGAAGAAGGTGTCAAATGAATATGGGTAGAAATGAGTCCAAAATTCTGCTGGAGGAGCTAGAGGCAGCTACAGTCCTAGCCGTCTCTAGGCATGTCCAAAGCTTGCTGGTTGCTAACAGAGCTCAGGTGGGCTGGTGAACAGAGTGTGGTAGAGAGGATCTTCATCTGAGCCAAAAAACCCGTGCCAGCCCTGCCCCTCTGTGGGGCAGTAACACACCCAGCAAGGGCCCCTTGCATTGCAGCACCAAAGCAGTGGCTGTGAAGGACCTCCTTTGCAGTTTGTGGGTGCTGGGGGGTGTTTCCTTTGTCCCACTCCTCTCTAATTTCTCTCAGACACATCTCTGACCAGGGGACAGTTGCTCCAAGAGTCCTGACTCCAGCTGCTGTGCTGCTACTGCACTTTAACCTCTTAATTTTGTTGTTCTAGTTCAGTCTCAATTAAACTTGCATCTCTTGAGAGCAGGGGTGCTTGGGAAGGTGTATGTCCCTGTCCTTTCACATGTGTTGCTGGTATGAGTGACTTCAGGTTGTTGCTGTGTATCCAGGAGCAGGGTATATGACCGTTTTCTGATACCCTGTGCAGCTGCTGCCAGAGGACCAGATGGGGCTGGGTCCCAGAGCCAGTCAGGGTCCTGCTGTGTGGGGTGGTAGGGCTGCAGAGCCAGGGGCAGCTGCCACCGAAAGCAGCCCTGGTCCTCTTTCCTGCACACACTTTGTCTTGGCACTTCTCTGAGACTGTGGTTAGCCAATTCAGGGAGCAAAAAAAGTCCCAAATTCATTCCTTTTTTGGAAGAGAAGCTTTTCTGTCAGACAGTGGAAGCCCGGGGCTGCGCTCAGGGATGCTGTCCTGTGCTGGGGTAAAGTGTCATCGCTTCCAGCTACTCCTGGCCAGAGGTCACATCCTCCTGCTGATCTGATCCCCAGCTCCCTCCCTTCTCCTGAAACAGCAGGGATTAACTAGAGCCCATTTCCTAGTAGGATTTTCCTCATCTGGATTTTCGAGGGACGGCACACCTGGTCCTTCTGGCAGATGTGAGGTGGTGGTCACCGCTGGAGGGAAGGGGCAGCGACGGGTGATGGTGAGCGTTGGCCAGCTGCCTCCCACATCTGCTCAGCGGCAGCTTGGAGCACGTCTGACCTCAGCCGGGCAGCGGTTGCGCCTCCGACTCGCCGTCTCCGTGACACACACGATGTTCAAAGCGCCTTTGCATATAGGAAGTAGTTTAATCATGGGTTTGTTCCCTGTTTCAGCAAATCTGACCAGAGTCTGCATTGTTAAGTGTAAATGTCACACACACAAATATAATAACATCTGGTTTAAAGTGAAAAGATTGAGGAAATGGGTGTTATGCTTAAAGTCAGCATCCTGAAGTCACTCCTCTGCAGCTAGGTTTTGTTTAGATAGATTGAATATAATCTGTAATATCAAAACTCTGCTTGCACATGGAGAATTGGAGCAAAGGCTGAGTCTTTGCCATAGCCCTCAATTTTCCGCCCAGGTCATAAATGTTTCGGAGACATTTTTCCTGTCTCTGAAGAACCTTTTAGCAAGTTCTCCTCCATTATTCACTACCCCTTACTCTGGTGCTCAGCCCAATGGGCGTATCCTCATTGATTTACACTGTTAAGATAAATTGAATCACAGCCCATCTCGAATGGGGCCCGTTTACCAAGAACAGAGCTCCTGGCTGCAGGCAGCCCTGGAGAGCTGCAGTCCCAGCACCCATGGGCGGCTGCCCCACGAGGCATTTGGTGCTGTGTATGTGTAGCTGGGTTGTCCTCTAGCTTTTCCTGTTACTGTAGCGCAGGGTGAAGGATCATGCAAATATATTTTCTGCAGATTGCTGTGATTCTCACAAAACTCCATCTTGCTATTGGCAACTTTAAAACTGTGAGCTTGCTCCAGATTTTTGGCCATCTCTGGTGTCTGTGGTAAGTGGAGAGAGTTTTTGATTTTGTATGTTGTGCGACAGTGGCTATGTTGTCACGCTGTGCAAAGGTTTAATATAGTTTTCCTATGGCCTAGAAATTTCAACTTTTAAAACTAAAATTGGAAACCAGTGAACTTCCTTTTTATGCCTTTATGAGAAGAAAGTTTTGGGTGCTTGTATGTTTCTTATTAGGAATCTTTTGATATCACTTTAAGGGATGCTAGGCACGTACACTGATTACATATTTATCATTTAGATAGAAGTCTTGCACTACCCTGCAGGCCTCTTTTAAACTCAGTGTTAGCTTGAAAAAATATATGAAGCTCTATCAACGTAGCCTATCAGGATAACTAAATATTATGCATGGAGCAAAATATTTCCCTTTCATTATGAAAATAAGTGTTCTCTGCAGTGTTAAACTTCAAGCATGTTGTTCAAAAGATGTGATCAAAACATCAAAGAGAAAAATTATTAAGATAGCGGGAACTGAACCAGCTGCCTTTCCTCTGGTCATTAAGAGACAATCTAATGCGTTGCCCTGCTGAAATCACAAACTTTCTTTTTTCCCCTGAGAGCTGTGTTCTGAAATGGCAGTCATTTTACTGCTTTTAAAATGACTGCTTAATTTTACAGTCATAATAAGACTTAGCAAGAGGCAACAGTCAAGTTAAGCACCGCGCTATAACCTGGCTTATTAGTGCTCAGAACAATTTAAAGGGTCAATACTATTTTCTCCTCTGTTTTGTATGGGAGGAGATGTGAAGTTGATGGGTGTCCTCAGTCCATCTGACCTAATTGAGGTGTGCACATGGAATGGTCCAAGAGAAGTTTCTCTAGTGCCAAAAGTATGACTGTACATCTTATTTGGGCATCCTTACAAACTACCTGGTTTGGAGGGATGGAAGCAGTCAGGGGCTCTGGCCTGCCCTGTGGTGGTTCTCAGCATAGACGGAGTGCAAAGGTGTCTATTTGGGAGCTACTTCTATATAAATTGGCATCTTCTGAGCTATTCCTGCTACATGCTCCAGAGCTGTGGTCCGAAAGATGAGGAAAGTAAATGCAAGCCCTGCATGGCAGTAATTCAGTGCATCTCTCAAATTTGGGGGTTCCAGCCTTGGCACACTTCTAGGGTCACCTGAAGCAGCTCATTGGAATCTCACATATCTGAATTAATGAATTCTGAGCATTAAAAATCATCAGCAACTTCTGAGAAAATCCGACTGCTTTAATCTTTGTCCTCATCAAACAAAGTGGCTCTTGGCTATGACAGCACTTGGTGTAGGTGTCCTTGAGCTGGCTTTAGCCCTGGGTTTGTGTAGCTGGGACAGTACAGAGCTTGGTGTATTTATTTAATTTCTGACCTGGATGTTGTGGTTGGCACTGCAGTATCTACCCTGCACCTCTGGGGTCAGCTTGGGCCTGGCTCTGGGCTGTGTCAGGGCTGCCTGTCCCCATGCCATGTCATTAAGGTGTTATGGTCCTCCTGTCTCTGGAATTCACAAGCTTGTCCACAGAAGCAAAATTCTGTGCTGAAAGCCTGCAGGTGGACAGGCAACCCAAAACACACTGGCTTTTCCTTCCCTGGCGTTCGGTCTGCTGTGGGCACGTGAAAGTGGCTCAAAACCAATCTCTGTTTTTTTTAATGTCTGCCTTTAAGACAGAAGCAGCATCGTCTCCTGCAGGCAGCAAGAAGAACAACCTGAGGATGAGTTTATATGTAAGGGCTCATCTTTGAAATTTCAGCCCCTGGAAATGAGGGATATTTGTACTGGGACTTCCGTGAGAGCAGTTTCTGAGGAGAAGCAGCTGTGGTGAAACATCTCCCATAGCAGCTCGAGTGTCAGGAGACATGGCTGCTGTCCTCGCCCTTGCCGCAGACTGCCGTGGGACTCCTGGCAAATCACTCATGGTCCGATTTTTTGTTTGTTTGTTTTGTTTTTTCTTTTTTTCTTCTCCTTTCTTTCTTAAATTGGAGTTGCAGAATTACCTTCATGAGGGCCACTGATGACCACTGGTGTTTATTAGCTTGATGCAAGATACTGCCTTTTCCTTGTCATTTTTCGTACTTCAGTTTTGTGGGGTACGATGGTGTTTTTCTGTCTTTGTCAGATACTTTCAGCTTAGCGAACGGAAGGTGCCTTCATGAGGTTGTCCAAGTGATATGTGCGGTCACAAGGAGACAGTACCTGCAGGTTTAGATTTGATCCCTGCCCAGCTGTCCTTGACTGGGGAGGTAACAGCAATGACACCCAGTTTCTGGGGCCACATATTATAGCAGCCTTAGGATTTACTGGATGTGAAGTATATCCTGGGGTAAGGCTACGTCTCCTTTTTTGCGGAGCGGTCAGACCTTTGCGCTGCCTGCCGATATCAGCTTGAAGTTTCAGATAAGGGACAAGGTCAAAACCACCCCCTAAAAACTACTTATTTAAATTGCTCCATCAGACGAGCCGTAGTTGGAAACAGAGAAATGTCTGCCTGTGTTGGTAGTGGCAGGTTGTTAATTCATTCCTGGAAAGTTCCTCTTTGTGTTTTCTTCCTCAAAATTACTTTCTGCTTTTGTGCAAAGACACAGTATAACCCCATCATCTCTCACAGAGACGCGTTGCATCAGAGGTGACATAGTAATGCATGGTGTGCTTTGAGTCTGGCCTCAGCCAAGCCCCGTGGGTCAGACGATGTCAGGAAGGAGAGAAGACGACTACGTGAGCTGTTTAAAAATCTAATTAAGGGGGCAGATGGATCAAAAGAAAAATGTGAGTGGGAGCTGAGGCTGCCTGGGCGAGCTAGAAATTTTGCTCCTTTACTTGAAGTTACAGCTTGCCCAGGGCAGAGTCTATTAGTAATGTTTGGTGCCAACTCACTGTGCTTTTGGGGCGAGCCACAGCCCCAAATCCACCAACCCTTGGTGGTGGAGAGAGATGTGTTGGGAGCAGAGTGTGCTCAGCACTTTGCAGGATGGAGGGGTTTTTGGCAGCTTGTGTGAAATAAGGTCAGAGCTCAGGGACCCAAGTGATGGGTGGTGTACAATTCCAACACGGGGAAGCAGGCTTTTTCTCCTCCTATTCACAGTCATTCCCTCCCTCAGTGCTTTTTTCCAGCTGTAATTTTGCTGTTACTTCCAAATTGGTTGCAGTAACATCTGCTTATCAAAAACCCCCTTTGTGCATAATAGTCCCCAAATTGTCCTTAATTCCTGTTGTGGGTGAGCTCCTGTCTGCAGTTAAAATTATTGTGGCTAAAAAAATGTGCATTTTAAACTTCTGTTTTAGTGAAATAACACAAACTGAAGAATGGTCCTTGCAGTTCATGTTCAATCAACATTAATGCCTTAAAAAAGAACATTTTTTTATCTGCTGAAAGACAGGTAGAAAAAGGCTTTTATTTGAATTCACACCATCTGGAATAAAACGTTGCATCTTATGCAGAAACTAAAAGCACTGTTGAAAAATACTGAATGCAACAAATAAGTAATTTTATTTAGTTTAAAAAATATTTTGGAAGGAAATCACTCCTGGTTTTGATCGGCCTTGCCATAGAAAAGAAATTATCTCTATGTGTAACATAAAAGGGAGCTTAACCAATGGCCAAAATAACCAAGGCAAAGGGAACATCCAGTGTTTAAAACAAACAACCTGAGCTTTAAGCTTCTCTCTGATCTCTTCCATTAAAATTCACTCTTGGAGACTATTAGGGAAGCCTCCTGTCTCCTTGGATAAAGGAGAAATTGATCTGAAAGCGAGGTTTGCACTGGATGCCCGGGCTCTGTGGCTGTGCAGAAGGGGATGCAATGGCAGGAGGTGGCACCGTGTCCTGCTGGAGCCGTTCAGCTCCTGCTGGGCAGCAGGGGACATGACACCACCCACCAGTGTCCCCATCCCTCCCCTCAGCTCACGTGCCCATCATTGCTGCCTCCTGCCTGTCAGGACGAAGGTGACAGTCACAGACTGCTGATACCCACAGCGTGAGAAGGTGTCTCTGATAGTTTCTAATTCCAGGCATTTCAGCTTGGAGCTACTGCAAACCCTTTGTGCTCTGGTCTGCGGCGGTGGCAGCAAGCGGCATCCCAGCTGTACAAGCATTTTGTAACCGTGTAGGGACCGTGCTGGCTTTTGGGGAACCAGGCACAGTCTGCGCAGGGCTCCCGAGCGGCTCACTCAGGGTGCCTCTGCTGCCAGTGGTCACCGAGGCAGTTTCCTTGGGTGACGCTGAGGTTGGGATCTCCTGCTCTGTGATGGGTGCCCTTTCTCATCAGAGAGTTTCTGAAGTAGCAGGAAAGGACCCTTTGGTCTCTCTTAACCTCTGATGTTGCTGCTTCTGCTAAATCCATTGGCACAAGTTGACTGATTCCTTGTGCTGAATAAATATGAAATATCTCTCTCTAGCTCTCTTGGTAAGAACCTGAAGCCAATCTGAAAGGAACCCTTCTCCTAGTGCTTGCAGGAGTCGTACCCTGGATAGTGCCTCATGCAGGGATACTTGATAATACTCCACTGCTGCTGAAGCAGCCCTGGCAGGAGCAGCGTCTGCAGCAAGGGACCAAAATAGTGACAAGGGAAGGGCTTGGACAGTGTCCTCCTCGGGGTGATGTATGTGACTTGAGACAGCTGCAGACTCTGTTGGTACTTGTTGGTGGAGAAAGTTGAGAGATTTTGCACAAAGCCCTCCCCACCTGAATGGGCTGAAGGAGGAATCTGGCACATGGGTTTCAGGCATGACTGCTGTCTGTATGAAAAACAAAAGTGTCTGTGATCAGAGGATCATGTTCAGACCTGGTATCACACTATTCACTTCAGCCTGCTTACTAATCCTGGCACTGAGTCTGACCCTTAAGCTTTTTGTTTTTATCATGTGCTTTGACACGGTTGTAAAAATACTGACTGGCTGGCAGAGCTCCAAGGCTTGGCTTTATATTCTAGCAACTGCAAAATGAATGTGCTTAAAGTGGTTTTATGCTTCAGGATATTGTCCTTTTTCCCTCTCCCCCCCATAAGATTTTTTTAAAGCTCGTGTTCCCTGTTCTGGGGACATCTCTGTTACCATCTGCATGTTGTGCAGAGCAGGTTCATCTCAGGGTTGCCTTTGCCCTGGGCCTCAAACCTGGGCATATGGAAACAGGACTTTTGTGGAAATACCACCTCGGGCTTCGTGGGAGAGGAGATGGAGTGAGAGGTGGATTTGTGCCGAGGAGTCCCTCCGTTCCCCGTGATGCTGAAGCCTGTGCTGCTCTGTCAGACATGACTGGTGTTTGAACTTGCTGAAGCATTTGTCACTGGAATATCCCATCCCCGCTGGGCTGGGAGACCATATGTGTCTGTATGCCTGCATGTGGAGGGAGACGAGAAGTGTTTTAAGAGAAAAATCTCTGTGCGTGACTAGAGCTGCTGTCCCCCTGTGTCACACAAGTCAACGGGCTTTTTATATCCCAGAGGGATATGCCATGAAGAGGCCCCAGTGAGTTTATTCTGCTGCTTGGAGGGGCAGCTTTGTTTGAGTGGGGTGCGTGGCTGTGCTGCTGCATTTTATGCCCTCTTGATATTGGTCCGTATTAGTTTCATTTCAGTGCTATCTGAAAGGTTATTAATTTAAGTATAAATGTACCCTTGATACTTGCTTCACAAAGCTGTTTGCCCTTCATTTCTGTGAATAACTGTCCTCAGACTTCAGAGTTTCAATCTCCACTCTGTGGTGCCTCTAGAATGGATTTTATCTGGGTTTAACTAGACCTGCCCTTACGGTGCTGCTTCCATATGGGCTGGAGAGCAGTTTAGTCTCATGGATACTGCATCCGGATTATGCCTCTAGTTGCTTCTAGAGAAATGCAGGGAATATACTTTGTGTTTGCTTCATGTAGGGAAATTACAGCTATTGCTTGGCCTCGTTCCTGCCAAAGGGCAGGTTCTTCATTGCAGAGAGACATTGCACCCCGTAAGAGCATGTTTGCCTGTGTCAAAATGGATAGATGGGACCTACTACTCCTTGAAGGAAAGGACCCATCTTTTTTTCTAGGCCAGTGCAGGATATAGAAGTTGAGGCAGATGTTACTAACCTTGGGAATACATCATGCCTTGCAGTAGGCAGCTCCCCAGCACGTTCCTAGTAGCCTTCTGCTTGTTCTGCTGCCCTACCTCAACACGAGGAGCTGAACTGGAGGCCTCAGCCTTGATCCTTCATGGCACAGTCTATAAAGAGCTGCTGGGCAGGGACTCAACCCTGGTGGATTCTGCCTGTGGTATCTAATTTGTTCCAAGTGCTGCTAATAATTAGGCAAATAAAATGATTGGTTAGAAAAGGAATTCATTTTATTGGGAGTATGTTCCAGGAGGGTTTTATAGCTCTAAAATAACATCTTGCCAATCAAGTACGTATTGCAGAGTGAAGAGGAACACAGTAGCCAGTTTGGCAGTCGGTAGGAGAGCACGGCCTGCAGCCCAAGGCTCGAAATAAACTTGGTATGAAAATGCACTATTTTATAGCCATCTTGCTCTTTTTTCCTGGAAGAAAAGTCTTGCCTCCAAAACAGTTTTTTCTTCTGTCTTGTGCCTGGCACTATCAAGTTTACCTTTCACAGCTGTGTGTGCTGATGCTGGTGTTCCCGAGGGATGTTTGCTTGTGAATTCCCTCTACGTTTCACCACTTTGTTTCATGGGTCTTTAAGACATAAGTACAAGCTTTTCCTGAAGTGTTTTTCTTCCCTTCTTGAAAAAGCCTCTCCCATCCCCCTCACCTCCAGATGCTATCCCTTCGGCTTTGAGCCAGTGATGTGGTTGTACTGGTTCTTGGAGTGGAGCTTCCAAACATTACTCCATTTCAGTGGTGTAGCTTAAATTCAGGTTTTCTCTGGAAATGCTATGGTTCTTTTTAAGGCCATGTCTCATGTTTGGGAAACAACTCTCTAATATTTCCCAGCTATAGTTATTTTTGGGTCTCTCGCAGTCTCCCATCCTCACATCCATCCCACTGGCATCGATGGCCCTTGGCCCTGTGCTCGCTTGAGGGTAGGTGTTAAGTCTAGATGCTGTTTGGGTTGGTGTGAGCCCTACCTGCTTTTGTGGTGAGGAGTTTGCTAAGGTTGCTGGAGCTACGACAGGTATCCAAGACTATTTCCAGAGTTCCTTTCGGGGCAAAGTTGGTTCCTTGGCAGCTTGATAAATCAGAAGAACACAAAGCTGGAAGAAGATTTCAGCTCATGTCAACCTAAAACCAGGGAAGGGTACACAAATATTTTCCGTCGTTACCATGTTTGTTGCCTGCTAGTACAGAAGAAAGGCTGGGAGAATGAGAGCTCCATCCCTCGTACCATGCAACTGAAGTCAATGTTTGCTTTACCAGAGGAGTCTTGAAATTGCTGTTCTAGCGTGGTCACGAAGGTACACGCAAGAGCCTGGGCATGGAGGAAGCTCTGCTTAAGTTAGGTTTAGGAACAGATCTACAGACTGTTTCTATAGCTAGATATGTCCAGACTGAGGCATTTGTTCCTGGAGAGTTTTTAATGTGATATGGGAGAGATGCTTTTACCTTCCTAAAGGAGATTGTAGGTCCATGGCATCATGACATTGTCAGCTGCTGATTTTGGAGCAGCAGTGACAGGAATGGCGTTCCCTTCCCCTCCCCAGGTACAGGCTGATTGTAGCAACTGTGTTGCTCTGTGAGACAGAGGAGAAGAAAAGGGAATGGGAGTCCAGCTGGTTGGAAAAACGTTAGGAGCCATACATGAAGTGACTGCATCCCTTCCACTCCCTCATTAGGGAACAGAGATCTTTGGAAAATGTTGCTGCTGGTTTCCCTGGGATGAGGGAAAACCCAAGCTTTGCATGCCAAAAGTCCTTTCTGGGGGAAAAAGAATAAAGTAACATGGCTGGGATATTATTTGGATTGCTTTTTAAATGTCACACCTCGATAGAGTCTGAGTTTATTAACTGGGAGATTGACTCTCAATATTGTGGCCAGATGCAGCAGTTGGCTGAGCTCCCTAGCTTCAGAGCTCGCTTTCAAATCATGCTTCGATAATTTGCCCTGCCAAGGAGATTTGCAGTTCAGTGGTGTTTTGTGGTCAGTTTTTGAGCTCAGGAGGGCTCTCATGTCACTGAGAGGGCAGCTGGGTCTCCAGTTGGCCTATCAGGTGTTTCCAAGTGGGCTGTTTGACCTATTGAGTGGCCAGGTCTGCAGATGGGAACTGGTCCCCCTCTCCCACAGATGGGATTTCTCTGAACTCTTGAAAAAACCTTCAGCCTCTTTCTCCTGTCCTGCTCCATAAATCCACAGGACAGAAATGGGGCTAGTCAGCTAGAAGAGGTGTGACGTTTTTCTGTATTTTTGGATGCATGAGTTCTCACTGTGATAGTGATTTGCTGACTTGTAGAGTTGGTGACATGCTGGCTGACAGTGGCTCTTTGTGGTTGCAAGAGGCAGTGCAGTTGACAGACCAAAGCCACGTGGCGGTCTGTCAAAGGAGTCCTGGCTGCTGAGTGACTGCGATCATGACCTGGCTTTCTTGCCACCATGGAGGGGCTGCTTCAGAGCCCTGCCCAGGCTGTGCACCTGGCAATGTGGCATCCAAAGATAGGGAGGTTTAGAAATGGATGGAAATGTGTGTAGACTGCTGCAGCTGTGGCAAGAAGTGAGCCATTCTGGAGAGGATTCAGTTGTCAACTCCAGCTGAAAGCTGGCAAGATGTAACTGATGTGTGAAATGAGGGTCTGGGAGCAATTCATGTGTGCTGGAGTTGGGGAGATCACAGAATCACAGAATGGTTGGGGTTGGAAGGGACCTCTGGAGATCATCTAGTCCAACCCACCTGCTAAAGCAGGTACACCTAGAGCAGATCGCACAGATATGTGTCCAGGTGGGTCTTGAATGTCTCCAGAGAGGGAGACGTTGGGCCGAAGGGTTCCTGCTCATCTGTGCAAGGCTGGAAGAGCATGGTCGTGCTTGGTCAGCGTTGTAGACCAACTGCATGGGTCTGGTTTTGGGAAAGCCCAAAATTATGGTGGAAGAATGATAGTCACTAAGAGTTAAGATATTCAGCAGAGCCCACTAATCAACAGTTGTACAAGTCTGGAGGGTGTACTTCGGACAAAGTGTCAAAGACCTTGACAGTTGCAGGCTGAAAGTCAGCAAAGAAATGCAGGCTTAAGTCCCATTGAAATCCCTAGAATCTAGGCCCTTTCTTGAAGTGTAGCATGTACTGCAGTGTCTTGGCAGGCTGAGCCTTCAAGGGATCGCTGTTGTGATCTCTGCAGAGCGTTCAGTCTCTGTCCTACACTTGTCAGGAAGATTTCCTCGTCTGAGGAGATGACATTTATCCACAGTACCGAAGCAAAACACTCATCTCGGTGTTTAGAAGATGGATGGTTACTGGGAGATCTTTTTTGTGACCATAAAGAATTGGAAACATCAGGTGACCATCTTGCCATCAAGTGAGACTCATCTCTGTGTTTACAAGCCATGAGGAACTTGTTGGCTGTATTTCTATTGCTGGGGAAGAAGCTCCACAAGCAGCTTGGGGAAGCAGAGTTTACCTTCTCTGGAGCACTGCCATTGCGGGTCCCAGGCTTGCAGGCCCAGATTTCACTCTTGCCTATCCCACGCAGGGTGGTCCTGGGCTTGCTGAGATGCTCCTGGAGAATGCTGATGGGAGCTGTGGTTTTGCCTTACGGTGAGCTATGTCTCAGGGCTTGTGGTTATCCTGCACTAAAACTACTGTTCAGTTCTCCAACTGGCCTCCTTTGCTTACCACCAAGAGCAATTTGGATGGTTAACAGAGAGACTGTGGGAGCCTAATTGTGTGTCTCTGGCACCCGAGCCTCTGGCTTTCTCATCTGGAAGAGCTCCTGCCTTTGTTTTGTCTGTTGTCTCTTATGAGCACAGCTACGGTGGCTGTGTCAGGGTTTGGCGTGTCTAGAGGGAGGCTTCCTCCCTGCTTGCTGCTTCCAGTGGGATTTGGTTGACCTGGGAGCGGATCCCTGCTCCAGATTTAATTTCTTATGTTTTGCCTTGAAAGCCATCCAACTGACTGATGAGTTGCCCCATCACTGTGCCCAGGGGATGGCCAGCAAGTCCGTTCCTGCTACCTGAGACAGACCATGGCAGATCCTGGAGCAAGTGGCCGCTGAGGGCAGCCCCATTCATTTAACAGTCTGTATCTACTGGTGTGTGAGCAAGGGTTTATTTTTACCTGGTGATTCCTGGTGGAGAGCCAGCTCATGTCAGCAGGTTGCAAACAGAGTTTGGCCCATGGCGATTGTGGGGATTGAGCCCAGAGACTTTCCTTTGCACCTCGCCTCGATTTCTGTGGCAACCCCCAGCTCCTGGCACAGAGCTGTGCATGGAGGTGGGTGGGAAGGGAACACCCTGCTGGAGCACGGGATGCTGTGGCTTGTAGCAGAGCCAGCTGATAGCACCTGTCCATGAATTGGATGATTTTGCATCCATCTTTGTGTTGTTCCAAGGCAGCAAGTGGTTTATATTTGAAGAGCATTAATGTTATTGAAGCCTTAAGAAAAGGCACTGTGGGCCAAGCCGTGATAGTTTTCCTCGTGTTTTGCAGGGCTGAGAAGGGTGAGATTTGATCCTCTTTGCATGCATCTTTACTCAAAGGTCGGTTGCCAGAGAGGGAAAAGAGGCAGGGGGATTACAACACTGAAAAAAAATCCTAGCTCTGCCCTGAGCCGTTTTGCAATAAGACACTTCAGTGCGTGAGTTATGATGCTGTAATTCACACCTCATGCGTTTCGTGGCATTCAGCCGACTGCTTCATGCCCTGCACACGTGAATGATTTCAACTCAGCTTGCCCCCCGGCTGGCTCAGCCCTCAAGCAGAGATGGCTGCAGGGCTTGGCTCTCCCTCTGCTGCAATTTATTCCATCTTTCCCTCTGGCAGCCAAAGCTGTGGCTGTTTGGGATAGGCCTGACATCTCCCTAACCCAAGCTGACTTCGGTATATCTTTCCTTACCTGATAAGCAGATGAAAACCAAGGGCATTTTAGGTACTACAGAAGCTGCACATTGCTCTGTTGTGTCTGCACTGCTCCTCTTTCCTGATGGAAGCGTTTGAGACAGTAGGGTTGGTGTCTGGGAGCAGCAAGTAAGGTTCGAAACCTAAAACAGGTCAAAAAGCTGTTGAGTACATCCATCTTTTATCTCAGTGTTCTGCTTCAAATCTGCTCTGTGAGAGCAAACACTTAGGGAAAGGATTTTCAGATCGTTATTAACAAAATACTTGGCAGGAGATGCATTCGTCCTGCAGTGAGCTGTATACTTCAGGGGTGGAGTAAGCCATTTGGTGCTCTTGGATGGGAAAAAAGTTGTCACTTGTTTTTCTGTCTGTCAGGACACCTGTGAGGTGGCAGAATGGTTCTGTGCCCAACTGAACTGTCCAACCCATCAGCCCCACCGTATTCTTGTGCCTGGGGTTGTGTTGGCAAAGCAGTAGCGTGTCGAGAGCACGGCTCTGAAGCCAGCAGCCGAGCCAAGTCAAAGAGGAAGCCTCTCTTTAAAAACGCCCGTCCTCTTCCCAGGCTCCGTGAGCGCAGGTTGCTGTCTGTCCAAGGTCACTGAACGCACGAGCTGACTTTGGTCCATGCAGTGCCCGCAGAGGCCCTTGGTGTGCTGGCACTCAGGCCTGGCCTGCTGTTGGGGTTATTATCTTTGCATATCTGCTTCATGGTAAATTACAGTGGTGCCTCCAGCTCTTTCCTGTGTTAGCACTTCATCAATTAGAATTTAAAATCACTCTGGGGACCCATGTTAAGAATTTTGAATCCTCTGAATGAAGATTGGAGTAAAATCCTCATTTTTAAAAGGATCTGGGACTTGGAAGCATTACATTGCTAGCAGTTTGACCAAGTGGCTGTGGCTGAAGTGTATGGTGGGACTGGTTCAGAGCTCCCATCAAGCAGAGCAGCCACTTCCTAGTGATGCTGTGCTGGGGCTAACGTGGCGTGCAAAGACATGGGGCTGCTCAGGGTGAGTGGGGCTGACCCAGCCACTCTGCTTCATGGCCCATCATGGAGTGGTGGTGCTCCGTTGTGGAGGAGACACAGCTCAGTGCTGATTTGAGCATCTCTGCACCGTGTATATCTTCCCTTACTGTACATCTACCATGACTTCAGCCTCCTAGACATTAGATGCCTGTCTAGCATAGGATCTTCCTGCAGACAGAGGAAGGGACACCTCCAGAGATGGATGTCTACCCTAGCTGTGTACCTAGAGAAGGATCTGACATGGGTAGCTTTGACTAGTTTGAGATCCTGACTTTGGGATACATAAAACTAGGACTTTTTTCTCAAATCCTGCCTATTGAATTCCTGCTGTCTCCAAATGCTGGATGTGTCGAATACAGCTGTGTTAGTTCTTGAAAGCCTGCTGTTACAGATAGTAATTTTGCTGGGCTTTGGGTGGTCACTTAAATTTAATAGCTTCTCTCTATGGAACATCAGTGATTCCCTTTAAGTGGCTAAGAGTGGGGGAATATTCAGGCTTGGGGATTGAAAGGAAGAGGTTTGTTTATTGTTCCAAGGCACTGTAAACCCTGAATTTGACAGAAATGTAAATGCATACAGTCATTTTGCTGATTCATATTTTTTTACTGGTTTTGTTAGAACGTATAATATAGGCATGGCCCTAAAAGGCTTATTTCTAAGGTGACACGTGCTGACTTGGAGCCACACACTCTTCCTTCCAAAAATGAGTAACTTCTGGGGTATGTGTGGTTTGTGGCTGGGTTTTGATAGGTAAATGAGAAGGAATTAGTGTGGTCACCATCACTGCCACCCCTGGCAGCTCTGACAGAAAGTGCATTGCCAAACAGCAGCACATCTCCAGAGGAGATGTGGAGTTCGTCACGGAGGGAAGCAGCAGGAGTGACAAAGCCCAGCCCAGGGTGACTGAAGATCCCTGGGGATGATGGTCTCCCCTGCACCAAAAGGGTCCAGGCTCATATTAGGGAGCTAAGGCAATGCCTTGTGCCAGTGGCAATGGCAGTGAAGGAGTCAGGATGGGAGCTGCTTTCGTGATCATGTCCTTTGGCAGAATGGTTGCAGCTGCTGATGATAGCAACCTCCCCAGATGCACACCCCTTTAGAGGCCTGTTTCCTTTGCACCCTCTGCACACTCTGGGGGGAAGCAGGTTGCTTTGGTGGGTGGGCAGTGCAGGTCAGTAGCACAATTGGGGACTTTCTCCTCTGGCTGCAGTACAGTCTGGAGACTCATCTTCCAAATCCTCAGCTGGGACACATTAGACAGTATGACTGTCCTGTCCAGCAGCTCTCCCTGTGCCCAGCAGTTAAATGTATTTTTTCTACCGCAGGATCCCTATATTTGCAGATTTTAAAGGGGGAGCAATGTTTTGAGTAGAAATGCCCAAAGTGCAATATTGCTCTAGGCCGAAGAAGCATCCCTTCCGTATCCTTGTATCCCAGGATGGCAGGGCAACGCTCGCCCGTCTGCAGAACCTGCAGTCCAGTGTGCCAAAAACCCACGACCTGGAAGCTGGTGAGGACAGCTGTCTGTCTCTCTGCCTGTGTGTGGCCCAGGCTGCAACTTGCAGAGCCAGAGAAGGATGGGTTTACGCCGTCTATGATAGTCCTGCGCGTCTGGGGCGGGAGAGGGTGTTCCTGCAAGTGGGAAGGCAGGAAGCCAAGCGTGGGAAAAGGAGGGAAAAGGAGGATGATTGCGAGAAGAGTAGGAGGGAAGGAAAGGGCAGAGACAATAGTTCAACTTAGCAAAGAGGCAGTGATTGAGGGTGCGAGGATTTGGCAGAGTATCTTCCTGCAAACCCTGAAGTTCCAAAGGAAGGAGGTAATTTTGTGTTTAATTCAGTGCTGTGCCCTGACAGGGAAAGATCTGTCCTGCACAGGACTCTTGTTTCAGTTTTCTTGCCTGGGCCAGAAGCTCTGGGGGGCATAAGGAGGGCTGTCCACATTTGCCTCCCTTTGGCATTTCACAGTGAAATTCAGGCATTCTTTGTAAGACTAGGACACAAAATCATTTTCTTCTTTCACTCTTTTCCCAACAAGAAATTTGGATTTCTCCTGAGCCTGGCATCCAAGGTCGCTGCGGTGAAAAATATTTTTCCAATGACATCTGCATTGCATCTTTCTGGGGTTGTGGAGGTTTGTTCCCTTCTTCCCTAAAATTGGTTTTGCATTGTTAGTATTGTCTTGTAGAGAACAAGTATACTCAGTCTTATGTATGTGTGGTCATACAGACAGCATTTCTTTTTGAATGGTGTTTCCGTTTTGAGGTTAAGTCTGTTTTTTCAGTCACTCTTCTAGCATTTTGTAATTAAAATACAAATACCTGTCAGCACACTATGCTGGTACTTCTGTGATGCTTTGCTGGTTGATCCATTTGATTTTACCTCAAGTTTTATCCTTCAGTCGTGCATGATAAAAACGGTTGCACAAACTCTATAGAATCAGAAGAGGTTTTTGGTTGGTTGTTTTTGTTTTTTTGTTTTTGTTTTTTTTTGTGTCAGGGATTGCAGATCACACCTGAAGTACTGTGCCCCTCAGGTCTGGCTTTGTGAATCTGAGGGTCTCTTGGTTTACATGAACTTTTTGTTTCCCTCTACTCAAAATGAGAAGGAAAAAAAAAAATATCCCACTATTCTATGGCAAAATCCCAGGAGAATTTCCATTATTTGGACTAAGAATGTCCCAGAGCTTTGTCATTGTTCTGGAAGGGCCTGGAGGAGTTTTGCTCCCTTTCCCAGGCCCTTGCTTTGCTTTTCCGACACTGCATCTGGGGGTCATATGTAAGGTTACAAATCAAAGCCGAAAGATTTCCATGCTAATATAAACTACATGCAAGTGTTGGTGTGGAGCAGGAATCCCTAACAGGAGAAGCCAAAAGGGAGGTTGGATTTTAGCAACCCCTCTTTTCAACTATCAGGCTGACTGCGCAGGGCGTTTTTGTAATTTCTGTAAGTAAGGCTACGTACCCACAGAGTGCAAAACCTGCTCTGTGCCTGTACATGGAACAGGGTCAGCAATGTCACGGCGTGCTCTGTCTTCTGTAGGCCCTGTATGGTCTAGCACTGTATATGTGCTCCGTAGTTGGTAAAATACATCAGTCCAGCCTTGCTGGTACAGTGTAGATGGGCCCTTGTTCTCAGAGCAGAAAGAAAGGTGCTTGTAGAGATCTCCCACGAGCACCAGTAGGTCTGTGCAAAGATGTGTGAGATTTGGTGTTAACTGGAAAACAGTGATTTCCAGATCGTATTTTCTCTTTCCGTATCTCATCAATTTTGATGCATTTAACGCCGTAGCAAGTAGGTTCTTGTTAGTTCTCAATTGACTAAGCTATTCCCGTATCCCTGGCCCCAGGGCACTCGATGACAAAAATCTCTTTGCCTTAAATATGAGCAGAGCTCTACTCTTCCTATTTTGAACACCCCCCAAGTCAATTCCTCTTATGCCAGAAATCCGTTCAGCTGCTTCTCTCTTAAGTCTCTCTGATCTGGCAGCATCCTTCTGATATTTTAGCAATCCCACTTTCATGTGAGGTTTGATCCAGCACCATGAAGGGAATGAAACTCTCCCCATTGGCTTCCATGGGTCTGATGACTCTGTAATTGCAGTAAAAAAAAGATACAAGTTGCACCCATTTGGGCTGGGGCTGATTTAATTGATAAACATTTCCCTCATCTGAATGGTGTCAGTGCTGACCAGACAGCAGAGTGATCTCTTACAGCTGGAGCTAGAAAGATGTGTTATAAACTACAGAGAGATTTTAAAGGAGGTCATAGCTGGCCTCAATACTTTCCTAGTAACATTAATTAGAGCAGAAGCAGGATGAAGCCAGTTTTGAGCCAATTTTTAAGGTCTGTTCCTGTATAGAGAATAAGGGCAGGGGAATGAAATTGTCTTCATTTTTGAAAAATAATTTTTTTAAAAAGCCATTTTCCCTTTGTGTCTGACCTTCACCCTGCGACCAACACAATGTCTGTAAGAGATAAGTGACTGGCTAGAGGGACCTCCACCTCGCTTCCACATCCAGCACTGGCACTGAGGACTTCTACATTGAGCCATACTCTTCAGGGGTGATATGTTTCTTTTCAGAACAGCTTAAACTACAAATCAGTTTCTAAAGCAATTTGGTGAAATTGATGCAATTTTTTGTTTTCGAAATCTTTCAGTGAAACTTACCTGAAGGACTTGAAACTCAAGAGTCTCTTTTGTCTGTTGATTGTTGCTTTTCCTAGTTCTTTCTTCTTTTGAACAGAGTTTCTCTTCTTCCACCAAGACGTTCTCATATGTTGGGGTCCTCGTGAAACACCAGCCATCTGCTGGGGAGAAAGACACAAGAACTGCATTAAAATAATTTATAATTCAGGTGGCATCCAGACTTAAGAGGCAATAAGCTGAAAACTTTTTACCTTCAAGTGCAGCTGGGTTATTTTAGTTTGCTTGCCATAGACAGCCTCTTTCAGACCCAGGTAGGGTATTCGAAAACGCCACGAGGGAGCCAGGTTTCACAGAGAACCTGTATGTTTGTGTTCCCATTTTATGTTTGTCACTCTAGTATTCTAATGCTCTGTAGGCTTACATGGTGTGTTTGCTAATCATCTGTCATCTCTTAAATAGCAGAAACTCAGTCCAGTGGTTATTCTGCTTCACAAATAGTTCCATCACACATGGAAAGTAAATGCAGATGGATAGAAACGGGAAACAGAAATACGAGTCTACACTGTACTCTGCACAGATCCTCTCTCTCCCTCCCTCATGCATGAATGTAAATCTAAAGGGTGGATGTTGTCTGCTTCCCTTGTCTGCTCTTCGCTTGCAGGGAAGCTGCTATTCTGCTTCCTAAAGCTGGGAGGTGGTAGCAGGGAAGCGATCAAGCTGTACTAGGCCTGTTTCTTATTCTCTTTCTGTAAGCTGCAGTTATTGGATATGTTGGAGATAAGATAGGAGCCTTGACAGGTCTTTGACGTGACCCAGGATATCAGTTAAAAAACAAACAAAGCCCTGCTAATGCAACACAGATATTGCATGTCTGCAAGAATTAGACACATCGTATTCTGCTCACACACGCCTAAGAATGAAGTTAAATGAAGTCATCAAACAAGCCCGACAAGAGGCTTGGAGGTGGTTTGTAACCAAGCCACCGGGCTCCCAGCCGTTCCAGTTCTGCAGCTCTCTGGTCAAGTTCTTGTGGCAAATTATGGGTGCAAATTCTACTTTTTGCCTTTTTATGCCTCTCATAGCCGTGCAAATAACCATGTAAAGAAATGCAGCCAGGAGGTTTTTCCCCTTCTGGCTTATTGCTTTGGTTTTGTGGAATTTCTTAGCAGGAAGGTGCGGGGAAGGCCTAAAGTCAGTGCTTAAAAACTGAAGTTAGCAAATGCCAAGAACCTGAGGAGTGAAGATGAAACTAAATAGAAATTTGAACCATGGGCTTTGAAACCTCATCGATGTATGAGGAAAGTATGGGAGGCTAAGTATTGTCTTACCCTGCCTGTGTAAACATGATGAGCTGGATTCGTCATTCAGACACAACCCTGACTTGTCTGGTCTGTACCCTCAAAGCTGGGAAACCAGCATAAACATCTACCCAGGTGCCTCCATCTTCACATGAGCTCCTCTTCCTGTGTTCCCAGGGATGTCTGCTGGCTGGCTTGAGGCAGTTGTTTGCTATTCTCATTTGCGTTTAAGTACCGGGATTTGGCAAAGAGAAGTGGATTTCACCCTGGTTAGTTCTCCACCAGGAGGAAGGTCTGTGCCCATATGGGATGCAGTAGTGGTGGAGCTTTCTAAACTAGAATTGAATCTCAGAGTATGGCTGAATTCAGAGCTAGGAATTAGTTTATTTTTCTTGTACACAGAACAGATTTGATGTGATATGGCTGAAAAGAGAAGCAGCATTAATCCAGCATTAATCCTCTTGCATTGCTGTTCAAAGCTGAAACAAGATCCACAAAAGAAAACAGTAGAGGAAGGAAAACTCTTCTATCCCTTCTTTCCCCTCTGCTCCCTTACGTTTAATTAGACTGTAAATTAGTTTGCAAATTGTGATGCAAACTGGAATTGCTGTGTCCTGCTTAAATGGCCTGTGTGGTGGCTGCTCACAGATGGGAACTGGTGGACATTGGGTCTGTCTAATTTTTTCCTTCCCGGCATACTGTAACTCTGCTTCGCTTCCAAGAATTAGGTACGTGCTGCATTTGTCCATGAGACCCGTGGGTCGTTTTGGCTTTTTCTCAGTTACATTTCCTCTGTTGGTAATGGAAATGTGAGCCGGGTAGAAGGATGGCCATGAAACCGCATCTGCTCCATGAAAAAGCCAGACGCCCCGCACCTGCGTGCAGCCTGTGTCAGCCCCCATGCTCAGCACTGCTCTAGGGCACCCTGCCATGGCAGAACCACCCCGCGAGCAGCTTTCCTGCTTGGGGCTGCTTGGGTTTCATGTTTCTTCCAAGCCTCATCTGTGTTTCTCAGCTCTGTCTTCAAATTCCGGGGGCGAGAACAGCTCCAGACTGGGGTTGAAAATAGCTCTCCCTTGGCCCTGCCCCGGCTGAGCTGTGGTTCCTTGGGGACCATTGTGCTGAAAGGTGACATCATAGTGTGGCACCGGTGGTAAACCCGGCATGGGCTTGAGGCTGAGGGTCTGACTTCATCTCTGTGGGAATTTCCCAGGTCTCACAGTGCTTTTCAGGGCCTTCTGGATGCTGGTGAGCTGGGCAAGGAGCCTATGCTGCGCTTTCTGGACCAAGAGTCAAATGCGATCCAAGGCAAGGCACAGGTGATGTGTGCGGGAGGAGGGCTTATGTTCTCTGTGCTCTTCCTGGGACATTTTACTCTCTCTGCTGCCTCGCTGGCTCTTGTATGGAGGACACTGGGGACCCTCACCCTGGGGAAACCCTGGCTAGTGGTGCCAGGGTCTTGTGGGATGAAAGAAGGTACCTGAAATCAACCATGCTGCTTCTGAGAGGCGGGCAGCTTTGCCGCTTCAGCCTCGTGGGTGCCAAAAGTGCTATCTCTAGTTACCATTCCAAATCTGGGTCTGCGCCAGTACTGATTTGTACTCGTCAGAACATCTTTGACATTAAAAGGGTTATTCAAACAGTAAGTCGGTGAAGTGCCTGTACTCTGGTAATTTAGGGCACAGATGTATGTTGACTTTGTGAAGGGCTGGTGCAGTTTGAGCTGTTTTAATGTAAACTCCACCAGGTGGGTGAACCAGCTGAAATCTCTGGAAGCCTCGTGGGAGTCAGACTGACTTTGCGTGGAAGTGGACCAGGGAGTGTTCACGTGCTGAGCAGTGCTGGTGGAAAGTTTCTAGCTCACACGCTGTGATAGCATCTGAATATGGGGGAAAAGCGGTGTCTTTTACACCCCAAGCATAATTCACTGGAGGACAGACATCCCACACTTTAATACGAGACTTTGAAGAAACTGATGTTCTCCAGGATAAAAGGGGCTATTGTGATAGTATCTTCATACAAAGTGCACCGTAGTGTTATTTTTTGCATTCGTAAAACTTTCTTAATAGCTGGTATTTACTGTAATTACATATAAAAGGTTAACAGCACCCTCTCATATGGGTGCAGGCGTATTTCTAGTCTCTGCTGTGCAATCTCGTCTTTGCCAATAGATCTTGTGTTTGTGGATGTTCTTATCTTGGTCTCATCAGACTGCTCATTTCAGGCATTTATCTTCCACTTCAGCTCATCTGGCTCTAGAAAACAAAACATTAGTCTCTAAAAAGCCAATTGAAAAACGAGTCGCATGAGGATAACCTGAATTCTTTACCTCTGGGGTTTGTGCCAGCTGGAACTGGATATTTTCCATTGAAAACAAGACATTCAATGATAAAGCCGTACCCAATGACATTTGATTGAATGCTTTTTGTAGTAGGAAGTCATCTCTCCTCATCACTTGGTGTAGGCAGTAAAGAGAGAGCCATAACTGCAGTTTGCAATAAATTTTCTGCTCTGTGGCAGGTAAAATGGAAGTTTCCTAGAGCTGGAATTAAACAATAATTAGCAGCTGATAAAGTCCCCCTGACATTCTGCACCTTCTTTCATGCAGCATGAATACTAAAAGCTGCTTATCAAGCTCAGTTCCTGATTAGTATTCACCAGTTTGTACAGACCCACTTCTTGTTTCTCTGAAGAAGGATTTATTTTAAAATACATAGTAGAATAAAAAAAGATAGGATTTGTGAAATTGAAAATTGAAATTTTTTGACTGAGGTACCCAGTGCTTGTGCAGTGAGTTGTTTGCAATTAGTACTTAAATTACTGTTTATTGCTGAAGACTTTTGTTTTAAAGATTTTTAAGGTGAAACATTTGAATAGCAGCTGCATTTTGACTCCTTTATGGTCATAAACGTGGCAGATATGCAAAGCAGATATTTTTACCTTAAGTAATTAATTATTGTACTAATTTGTAATTTGCGATCACGATTGAAGCTTAGTTCTGTGCATGTATGGACTGTAGGAAAGCACTGTACTCACAGGGAATGGCTTGCTCCAGGACATGTAAGATGCTTTGATTTTCTCTCCGTTTATCAAGAAGCAGCATGCTGAGGGCCCTGGACTGTCCGGAGGGCAGGACCAGCTGTGTGCTGGGTAGTGGCACGTGTGGCTGGTTCTGGGGAGCCGTCAGATGCCACAGAAAGCCCTCCCTGGGCCCTACAGGCAGCTCTCCAGGGCGATGCCGGCACTGGAGCGTGGGACGGCTTTCCCTATTTATCTGATATTTCCTGCTGCGTCCTTGTCCCGTTGCGTGTGCGTGACCTCGGGCTCCCCCAGGACTGCTGTTCTCATTCTCCCCAGGGATATCACTGATCGCTTTCACAGTGACCCGTTTTAAGATCTGAGTAAAAAAATGACGAGGTGAGCTGATGTAATGTTTGCTGCTCGTGAAAAGGTTATGGGTCCGGCTAAGGCAGCAGAAGTAAATAATCACCAAACTCTGATCTCTGAGGGAGGGAAATGTGATATCTAAGGCTTTTCAAACCTCTAGACCTTGCTTTTAAAATCCGGCATTTTACAGATCTCTTCTGAGCTCAGGCAAACAGTTCTTCTCCATCATTTCAAATGGTGGCTTTCAAAAAGCAATTTCATTTATGCAAACAAGCAAAGAAAATCAATAGCCATTTCAGATTTTGCACCTACATCCCACCATACTGATTTTGAGCCCGTTTGTTTCTTGCTTCACAGAGTTCTGGGTTATGATTAAAGGCTTTTCTTGTTCCTGCTATCATCTTCCCATGAAACAGAAGTCAGTGCATCTGCGTGCTACTTGATTCATCACTTGCTGAACTTGAAGAGACCTATGACTCAAAAATCCTCAAAATCCTGCTTGATTGAAGTTAGTGCTAGTTTTACTCTCACGGAGCCTGGGTTTCAGAGCTGGGACGACCGTATCTGCACCTTGCAGTGGGGTCCTGCTCCTACATTTGCACCCAACGCATCCAACCTCTTGCCCAGATCATCCCTTCGCACGCAGCTCAGCCCCATCTTGTGTGATGGGGTGTTGTACCACTTACAGCACCACTGAACAACGCTGGGCTCTTAAAGCAGGATTAACTGCTGTCTGGAATAGATCTCGAGCAAGGAGATTTGCAGGCTGTTAAAAATCTGGGGATGCACAGTTTGTGTGGATTCTGAAGAGTAGCATGGGGAAGCCTGAGTTGCCATGAAATTCAAAAAGCCCAGATGTCTGTGGCGTCTGTGTTTTGTTTCTAGCTTCTGAAGAGAAGATGCATAATTAAAACAAAAATATAATATTTATTTGCATCTACAATATGTTTGTGCTATGCCTGTCTCATCCCCTTTGTGAGAACCTGGGGCCAGAATTACAGTATCTGAAGTTGCTCTTGGATCCCAGTCAGCTCCCATCTGTCATGATCTGTTTTTAATCGAATGGGTTTTCCATCTGAAAGTAGCTGTTGGATAGAGAATGAGTAGAAATATTTGTGTTGTGAATTAGCTCAGAGTGGAGCTACAAACTTTTTTTTTTTTTTTTTCACAACAAACACATGGAAAAATATTCTTCAGTGTAGTGTGGCTGGCCTGAAAATTGGCAACAGCAGCTTCCTTCCCAGGCTCTGACTCCTGCTTTGTCTGCATGGGTAAGATCTTTAAAGGGGACCTGAAATCTTTGTGTTACTCAGTTTTATCTCCCCTTCATGAAGCAGGACAGTGTTGGTGTCACCGTTGTGTATGAGGGTACTGTGGAGGGAGGTTGAGTGGCTCAGGTTTGGAGCAGAAAAATAAGACGCAGCAGAGGAGTAACCTGGGTTTGCTGAGAGTTGTGCTCTCACCCCTGGGCAGCCTTTCCTTTGCCAGCCTTGATGGTCTCTGCTCTGGTGCAGATAGGTTTGGTACAATAACTAAGTCAAAGTCTGGCTCTTGGTCCCTCAGTGCTCTGTGGAAGGCCCCAGATCTCCTCAGCAGCTTGTGCTCGGTGTGTCCAGTTCATAAATACCATGAAACTGGGCTGCAGGAGGTGGGGAACACACTGCCTTGGGGGCAGAACATGGTTGTAACAAGGAGAGAGGGAAGTGAGTAGTGAGGCTGTAGGACCTCCATGGTTTCCAGGACATCAGATGACAGCTCTCTCCTACCAGGAAGGAAGAAGAAGGGAAAAATCCCTTAGCAGTCCCTGGAAAAGCGTTGTTAAGACTGTTCTTCATCATCCCTCCAGGGGTTTTCATGCAATACCTTTTATCATTAAAAGCACAGAAGCAATTACCCTGCATCAGCACCTTGGAAAATGGACTAGTGTCCTGGGGGAGATGGAGATGAGGGTGATGTTTATCCATCCCCCATCGCTGGAGACAGAGCTTCACGTCCATGGCAGAGGGGAGAGCTGCTGCTGCAGCACTGGGGCTGAGGGAGGAGGGATGCTTTCCTGTTTCCTCTGCCAGATCCTTATCTCACTCCATATGCGAAACCTGGAAATTGCTTTAAAGACCCAGGAGCTGGCCTACCTATGATTTCCATTACATTGGTGTTGCGTAGTCACCCTCAGTGGTCGCCCTCGGTTGCTCCATCCTGTGTTTGCTGAAGTCTTGTTGTGTATCTGTCATCAAGGTAGCAGACCAAGCATTTGGCCTGCAGGCCAGTGTATAAGAAAGCAGAATATGGCTCAGTTTTTCCTTTTTAAAAAAATGTTTTGGAGGTACTAGGGTCAAAAGGAAACACTTGTGTAGTATATAAATATATATAATTGTGTGCAAGTGCATGCAAATCATTTTTTATCAGAGTTTCCGGCAGAACAGCGTTTCTGTAAGATGGTTTTTTGGGGATGGACTAGGGCTGGACAAGGGAAATCCTGGGCTTGTTCTGGGCTCGTGTTGCTGTTTCCACTGATGAAAGAAAACATTGTCACCCCCACTGACCTGCTTTACATCACCTTTGAATCAGTCTGACAGGTGCCAGAGGTGCTGAGCGGTGTGACGTGTCTCAGCAAGGGCTGTGTGCTGTAGGGTCGAGCTGTTGCTGCACATGTACAGGTGTGTGTAAGTGGTTGTGTTGCATGGCTGTAATCCCACAACCCCCTGGACCTGAGTTCCCTTTGGATTTCCTTGTTGAACTGGAACCATGTTTTGTCTGGGAAAGGCCATGATCACATTTCTGTATGCAAGGAAACCTGGAGCATGGGGTTGGAGATCAGCAACCCACGATGGGCTGTTGCTTCAAGGGTGCTAGAGGTAGAGAGCAGGGTGTGCTACTGTGTACTAGAAAATGTGTCATCACTTGATTAAAGCTTTTGTCCCAAGGAGAGCAAAATCAGTGTGATCTGGTGATGGGGATGGCTGGGAGACCACTGGGTGCTCTCCTGAGACGTCTGCTAAAGGCTGCAACAGGGAAGCAGCTTTAATTTAGGCTAGTCCTGCACCCAGCATTATATTCCTCACTGTGAGCAGAAGTGACCAGTGAGATGCAGAAGTTACCTCTAATGACTGTCCAGACTTTGGAGATATCCTGTGCTTCAGAACCCACTGTAACTTGTGTTTTCTTTTCCCTGAACAGGTCTATATCATCAACGTAACATGGTCTGACCTGACTTCCCAGATCATCTACCGGAGATACAGCAAGTTCTTTGACCTGCAGGTAAATCTGTCTTGTCTAACATAAAGTATTATTTCTACTCACACTTCTAGTCGTGTTCCCAGCTGGGTTAGTTGTGCCTTTAAATAGAGCTTTGTGCTTGCTTGGTCTGTTACATGTCATGATCTTGAAACTTTTCAGACTCTGTCCTTGTAGGGTATAAGATAAGTGGGTGGTATGCTCACAGTGAGTAACTTGCACTGTGAAGACATTTAAAGCTGACATTTTCATGAATGGTTCCTATTGAAAAGGGGATCTAATTTTAAATACTTGAGATGCACTTAGAACAGAAACGGAGCTACATTTTGGGCCCCCAGAAACTACTTACCCAAATTGCTGAAAACAACAGAGCTATTGCACACTCCCACAGCAGTGCAGCAATGGAGATGGTAGTGGAAACCTTCCAGACCCTTCTCCTAACCATCTACCCAGCCAGCTGGTGTCCTGGATCTTGCGGTTTTGTGCAGTTCCCTTGCTGTATTCTGTGGCTGCGTATTTAGATTTCATCGAAAGCTTTCTTGCTGAGTAGCTGTTGGCTGAAGTCTGAAGCCAGGAAGCTAGAAAAGTCCAAATTACGAAGTTTCAGCATGGGCATCAGCTGCTTCGTTTCTGGTGTTGCTTTGTGGCACCTGCATGTTTAGGGAGAGCTTTCTGGTTCTTGTCCTGTTTTGCAATAATCCAGATCCATTGATACCTTTGTAGGCAGCAAAAGCTGTAATTGCCTGGGTTATGAAACCTCTGTTTGGAGACAGGTGGAAACAAAAGCTGTGGTTTGACAGACTGCTGAACTTTGGGGGAAATGTCAATTTGGGGCTGGAGCTTGTGGTTGGAGCTGGGCTGTGGTTAGAGTATCAAATGAGTCCTCACAGCCAGTATTAAGGTTGTACGCAGCTGGCTGGGCTGTGTCCTGGGAAATAACATTGAGCTGGTTTGCCATGATAAATTAGGGGATAAAAGGTTCTTCCCTTGGGTACCTGATCTGAGATACCTTGCAGAGTCCTAGTTTCATTATTGCTCCCCCTTTTTGTGTCATTTCTGGTACTTGGACCTCTGATGTGTCTAGCCTTTTCTGCAAGCTATATTGGTTATGGCCTTCTAGTGTTTCTGGTGGAAAATGGGACCATTTCTATGGCCAGTCCTGATTTCTGTGTTTGCTGTGTGGCTGGAAGACAAAAGAGGGATGTTCTTAAGCTTCCTCTTCTGCCCCTCTCCATTTCTTACTGGTCTGAAGCACCAGGCCTGCCAGTCCCATTGCTGTGAAGAGTATGTCAGTGGCTTCTTTGTGTCTGATGTACCTGCTGAAGATAATAACATAATCACAAACATTTGTGATCAGTGTGCTGATTGTGGCCAAAACCGTTTCTTTCTCTCTCTTCTTTTTCTTTTTGCCCGGTTCTGTTTGCATGTATATGTTCTTCTGGGTCTCCTGGCCTTTCCTGGTAGGTTTGAAAAGTTCCCATCAAGCGCGGAGTTATCAATGGGGTTAGTGTGTTGGACAGGAAATGATGTCTCAATCAGGGACTGAGTCCTGAAAGGTCCCATTGATAAGTGCAAGGGGGCCTAGCGCCAGTGGAAAACTCCCGCTTGCACAACGCTTCTCCCCCCACGAGAAAATACGACAAGAAAGTAACAAAATTCCCTTCCTTAACCCTTTTCCCTCCCAGGGATCTCTGTCGGGGCCAACACTGTGTGAGCAGTGACAGCCCTCCCCAGCAGCCCCTGTAGCTCTTGCAGCTTGAGGTGCACAGTTACCAAAACCGAGGTCTTCACCTGGGATTTCCATGGTTTTGTCATGTCTCTGTAAGCCTGTCACTGTGACGATCTGTGCCTCAGTTTCCCATCTATAAGATGGGGATAAGGCTCTGTGTACTCAGACTTGCTGTAATGTGATTTTAGACTCCAAGAGGTGATTCTTTTTGATTCTTTTTTTTTTTTTTTTTTTTTTTTTTTTTTTTTGCTATTATTGGTGCTGCCAGAGCATCTCCTAGGTGAGGCAAGGGAAATGGGCATTGAGTCTTGAATTGCAACTTGTATTTACAGCTCTACTGAAGCCAGCAAAAGGAGTTGGAAAAGCAAATGAAAGGTTAGGGCACATTGGGAAACCTTTGCGTTTTGGGAAACTCATGGCTTGATGTGCAGTGATTCTTGCTCAATAGCAAATGTTGCTTTACCACAGGACATGGATAAGCAGGAGTGAAAAGCTTCATTGCCAGGGGGGTTTGAACTAGATGACCTTTAAAGGTCCCTTCCAACCCAAACTACTCTATGATTTTTTGTAGAAGCTCTGCAGCCTCTTTTCCAGCTGCTTGCAATTGCTCAGGCTTAACGCTTAGTTAATGGCTCCCTGTATCTGGTGGACCCACTTCTAGTGTCTTTCCAGGCTCAAGCAGCTGCAACAGGGAGATCTTCACAGCATTTATAGGTAGATCATCCTGGTGTTGTAAAGCAGCTGTTTCAGGGCTTAACAGTGGAGGATTCTGCATGTTTGCTGTCTGAACCACGACTGGCCTGTAGCAGGGCTCTAGGCTGGGCTGCATCGTGCCTTGCAGACAGCGATTCTCAGTCACACTGCGATTCCCTGAATGGAGGAGCGATGTTTCCAACAGAAAGCCCAGAGCAGAGTCTTTCACGATGAAAGTTGGAGAGCAACATGGGGTGTCAGCTCACATTCCTCAAACCCTCGAGCGGCTGAACCTGGCTCTTGGTCGTGGAACATGTGGTAGCTATTGGGGGTGCCATCTCCTTTTTGAGCATCAACGTAGTCTCCTTAGATCCCCCTCACTTAATTCCAGATGAGGAAATGACCTGTGATTTCTAGGTTTTTGGTGGAATCTAGAACTTCTGACCTAGCAGTGGTTGACCCTGTGTTTTGTGACCTAATACCACACATGGTAATGTGGCCTTAGCATAATCAATTGACTTTGATAGTGTCCTTTCTTATCCCCATGTGGCCTTTCCAGCAGAAAATCAAGCAAATGCTCAGTGAATAATGCTCAGGCAGTTCACAGGTACCACTCGTGTCCAAAACAGCTGGAGTCTGCAGGTCTCTGCCAGCTCCACTCATCCCGCTGTGTCCATGACAGAGATGCACTTCAGGGCTTCCTAAGCCTGCACATGTCTCATTTGCTCTTGACTGGAAGTGGAGGAACAAGGGCTGACTTGTGACGTCTTCATCAGGACTGCAATGCCTGGTGTTGACAGTGACACTGGATAGGACCCATGGGGAAACCCAGGGGGCTGCCCAGGGGCGAGGAGGGAGGAATACAGATAATTAATTTCACTACTGCAATTTCATGTTTCTCTAAAAAAGAGGCCACGCTTCCCCAGACGACTGTCTCTGTGGGAAATGGCTCAGTGGTTTTCAGAGCCCTTGCATTACTGGATACTGAGTTTTTTTAAACACTTTCTAGCAAATCCTCTTAGCACTGCAGGCAGTAAGAGGCTGCTCTGTCCCAAGGATTCAGACTCCAGAAGTGTTTGGTTGTGCTATTTCAGCAGTGCATAGGCTTGAATTGGAAGTGAGGCTGTTTTCGAGATGGGTAAGAGGACAGTGAGACCGCACATACTGTGGGATTTGGAAGCCGGACTTTGCCTCATGAAGGTGTGAGAAGTACAGCAAACAGAACCCAATGCAACAAGCAAAATGTCAGCCCTGTGCTGCTTCAACGAGGGCTAGAGATCTATAAATACGTGCTTAAATTAAATCAGGGTGTTGCTGCATCATTTAATTGTGCAACCAAGTCACATCTGCTACTGAGCATGGGTCAAATGATGGCAGCAGAATACATGTGGGTGCCAACTTTTCAGTAAATAGGATTGAAAATATTGAATTATCTCTGCATAGATGAAAGCATTACGACAAATTGCTTGTCAAGTCCAATCATCTGTTGTCTGTCACTGTGGGGAGGCATTTGCTCCTGAGCACCATGTGGGGTCAAAGCTGCCTCCTAATGTAATATTTTAAGTGCTGCTTTCTCATGCACTCTGCACCTGGCTGCTCAGCTCTTGTGCAGAGCTGGGGTGTGTGAGGTGCCCATCACCAGGAGAAAGATGTGAACATCTGTAGCTAGTGCTGACCCTCACAGCAGGCTGGTGGCTTATTCATCCACGTTTCCTGGGTGCTGTTTGAGGTCTCCCACCATCGCTGGTGGATTTGCTGGTGGTGGTAGCAGAATCCTCTCCTAAGCTGGTAGTTCAGGTCAGCAACGCTCCTGTTGTTCCCAAAGATGCTGAGAAAGGACACTGATATATCGGGATATCGGGGATAACTCCTGACGTTTCCAGTCTGCAGTAAAAGACATCTGCAGGTGTAAGGCTTGTGTTTTTCTTGCTGGAAAGTGTTTTCAAGGGCTGTGAGCAGGATGGGGATTTGCAGTTGGGTGTGTGCATAAATAATTACCCAAAGCATGAGGTGAAGGAGTGTGGGGATGCAGCCAGTTCACCCTCAGTGGCCATGCTGGGCTGAGAAGCAACAGCAATGTTTGCAGCCAGCAAGTGTGAAGGGTGGCTCTTACCCACTCCCCACCTCACCCTGCCCATTGCTCAGTACCTGGGCTTTTTATACATGTCAGGGCCATAGTTGGATGCTGCCCCTCGCTGCTGAGAAACCCTCTCCCCAGCAAACCAAGCAGGGAAAACATGACGATGCTTCAGTGCTTGGTGTCTTAGCTTAAATCACCAGCAGCTCGTCTTCTGCACTTTTTCCAGCGACTCCAAGTGTTCTGGTCTGATTTCATGCCTGTCGGTGCCTGCAGTCAGAGTGTGAACAGGACCAAAGCCTTGGCAGAGGGACCAGACCCTACATTCAGATACCGGCCTCTCTGTTGCTCCCATGAGGATGGCTGGGCCTCCATGTGCAGAACTGGGGAAGGATCCTTTCTCGCAGTAGTGAAATGCAGCTTTTTTCATGGCAAAACGCAGCATCTGGCTTTAGCACCGTGCCATAATCCCACGTTGTGTTTCTGGTCATGTGAGAGGTGAACGCTGTCCCCGCCGGAGCCACGGCAGGAATGTTAGGTAGGCAGATCGCCGTCTCTCCACACAAGCACCCACACAGATACTTTGGCTGCAAGGAGACATCTGAAATGTCACTATTTTGAAAACGAAAATAAACAGGGCTCTGTTCAAGTGTTAGCTTTGTGTATTGGGTAGCGAAAAATTATCTGCCTGATGCAGTGTGCTGATCTAAGCAGGTTTTCTTCAAAGTGGCGCAGAAAGAGGAGCTCACTAGCAGCCAATTAGAACATTAAAAAAAAGAAAGAATATCAAGAATTTTATTAGGGAGAAGAAAGAGATGTAAGTTGTTTCCATGCTGATGATAAAACATCAAGAGCTTCATTTATTATTGCTAGGGTCATCTTGATTGTTTATAGTGCTATAATGGAGTAACTGAGCATTGAAGAGGACATTAAACAAAAATGGTGCTGTAAAAACCAGTAATTATAGTCTGTATCTCTGCTTTTCTTGCTCAGACTGGAGTTTATCTGAACGCTGCTGCTCTTGATCGTACTTCCGTTACATGCTCTTCCGTGCAAACATCCCTTTCTCTGTTACCCCCAGCTGTATCAAATATTGTAACACCCACTCTGGTTTCTAGTTTGGTGACAGTAACTGTGCCACATGTCTGAGCACTCTGCTTTTCAGCGGGTCACCATGATTTGACACAGGCCCTGCAGCTTTGGGGTGCAGGCTTTCAGGGACAGAGCTAAGGGGGAATTGATGCTGGGTGCTTGTGGGGTAGATGCCTGATGTGATTCTGATGGAATTGCATATATTCATTCCATCGGTTAATTGCCCAAGTGGAAACCCACAGTCCCTAAATCTGGTGGTCCAGTGCAGTAATGACTGTTTTTGTAGGACCTATGATGTTTCGTGTTGTAATGCTCATCCCTTTAGCTCTGCAAGAGCAGTGAATGGACAAGCCCAAGCATGCGCTAAATTTATCAGTGGTGAAGAGTGTAGGTAAGAATGCAATGGGGCAAGCGTGCTCCTGCATTTGCGAATGTTGATTCCTAACCCTCCACCTGCCAGCCCTTTGTAGCGGGATGAGCAGAATCACTGCCTGGTTTTCTTGGTCTCTCGCAGCAGCAGGGTCACTCCGCAGTGTGCGATACTTTCTTCCATAGGTGCCACCCTGCACGCAGCTCCTGGTGCTGTGGGAAGGGAAGGAGGGCTGTGGATGTGGCTTCGTGCGTGATGCAGCTTGCCCCTCTCGCAGCGTGGGAGGTTTGCGTTAAAAAGATTCCCAGCCTCTGAGGAGCTCAGGAGCGTTTCTGTTGGGCTACGTGTATGTGTCTGAGGGTGCGTATGGAAACAGGCAGGAAAGCTGGAGGAGAAGGTGGGGTCGAGTAGGACAGGGGAGGAGGTGAACAGCATGGCAGAGGGTTGTTGCATCAAGCTATGGTGTGATGAGTGAACAGTGAAACGTAAGGCAAAGGAGGAGAAAGGAAGATATTACTTACTGGTGTTGCTCCTGCTGGGCTGCATTCACAGCAGGGGATCTGGGCCCTGCAGTCAAAGCATGTGCCTCCTTCTGCTCTGGACTGTGCTGGCCTTGGCCGGGATGGTCTGGGTAGCAAGGATCACATTTTCTTCTGCTCCTGTTCCCTTGGTGTGAAATGCTGGGCCTCAGCGTCACAGCCCTGCTGCAGATATTGGGAGCTGCTGTGAAATCCTCATCCAGCCCAGGGACCTGGCTCCATATCTGACCCATGAGGTTCAGAGCCAGGCCTTGGATTCAGGGCCGTCCCTGCTAGCGACGGGACTGTGGGGATGGACTTCACTCCAGCAGCTGGGATGTAGGGTTTGTTCTGAAAACAGCTTCCTTAAGAGCGGGACTGAAACTGAAACAAGCCTGGGAAAATTCAGAGGAAATCTGAACCTGGCTCTGTCAACATGTCTGTTCCCAAAGGTCAGTGCTGGCCCCTTGGGGAGGAATGGCACGTCCTTTCTTCCGAGTAAACACAGGCTGGTTGCCTGCTGCTACTGTCCCGGACAGTGTGTGGAGGGGCCAACAGTGGCCAGGTTTGCAGGTGATGCAGAAAACCAGATTTCCAGGCGGAGCCCTGAGCTGTGAGCACTGACCCTGCCTCCCGTGTTTCGGCAGCTGTGCTGGAACTCCGGTCACAGAATCACAGAATCA